>MU185195.1:101398-119814 GCA_016904865.1 Pissodes strobi
GCTCTTAAGAAAAACTATAAATTATAAGACAGTAAACAAAGACCTATGAACAGTACCTCAAATCGAGAAAACATGCGCACCGTAGTAATCGGGTATAATAGAATCTCATTTTCTCTGACCAATAATTGTTGCTAAAGTTTTATCGTTAATACACTGTTATTGTTATAAACTAAACGTGCTTACTTTATCATCTCTTCTTACCCCACGTGACGCGATCCCGGTCTACCTCAGTTACCCCCCCCCGGCACGCTAAACAAGGCGTGTCCTCACGAGTAGCACATTCAGTGGTAGATTAAAGGAAGCATTGAGACCCCGTCATTGTACTAATCGTGACGAGGCTCTTCTCTGAGAAGTTATTCTTTAAATAAACGCGCTACCCCCTAAAATTACTCGTGACAATATCCATGTCCGGTCTGAGACGCACAAATATTTTAATATGTACCATAGTACTACTGAATCAAAATGCTATCAAATCTAAATATTAACTTATTAGATGACATTTGTATTGTATCCAGGCAACTAACCGATACGAACATTTGGAAAATCAGATGTTTACATGGGTCTCTTGACCGCGGCGTGACCCCAGGCACGGAACATCTCTTTTTCAAAGATATTTCCAATATGCGGAAGCTAGTGTTTATATTCGATCTCTCAAACGATTCGACAAGATCTTTTCCTGTTTTTATTTCTTTATTTATGAATTTAGTACATTACATAACAATAAACGAAATTCCAATACGTTACACAAACGTGATAAGACTAATAAAATATAGGTCCTTAGATAAAATTGTAATTAGAGATTATTAGGTTTTATGAATCAGCATCAGTCAGGACAAGTTAAGAATATCACACTAAAAGTAATCGTTATATACATTATTTCCGAGGGCACTAAGACCATATTATTTGATGCCGTGTGGTTCATAAAACAGCAGTAGGACGGAGTGCATCTGCCCACTGCAATCGCTCATGTTGCTCCGGAATTTAAAGATAAAGAGACCTAGGACAAGTTTTGATCCCTGCTCTGGGCTGTTCATACCACACAAGATCCGTTTGCTTTTGTGTGATAATCCAGAGAAGGAGAAGCGACTTTTGTAAAGCAGATATTTGGGAATTTATTTTGTTTATTCTCCAATCTCCTCTTGTGAATACTGTAGTGAAAGGTCCAAATAACAGAGCAGTATTCCAGTATGCCACGGACGAAAGAGGTGTAATTACAAGCTAGTGCTTTGGAATCATTCATATATTTGATCCAAGCAGTCTAAAGCTTTTTACAACGATAGCGTCGATATGCAAATTAAAAGACAATTATCGATAGGCAAGTTATTGATGCCATTTACTGGTAATACAGATTTTCAAATTTTGAAAACTTATTGCTTTTCATTTGGACATATTGATCAGGAAACATAGCTGTCCAGATCTGACTATAGAACATACAGACTGTCGCGCCGGTCTGGATGCTGTAAAATTTCAGGTCGTTCGCATATGAGGGTGTGAGCTGACTTGAAGTAGAGGGCAACATTATTGATGAACAGAAGAAAGAGCACTAGTTCAATTATGTGATCTTCGGAGTATCTTCGCGGTCTGGTGATCTTGCCCGACTGAAGAAATTATAAATCTTGATTAGATTGGTAACTGTGACTGTTTGAAAAATCGGTTCTGATCTGAGATCATGTAATGTTTAAAGTTCTGTAAATTTTCGTCAGTTGATATTGATTCGAGTACCTATCACCTGATTCGATAAAAGTGTGCTCAAAGATTTTTGTAATGGATTTCCAAAGGTTTTGAGTTTTGAAATTTGCGACGATACTTGTGCTACAAATTTGATCGGCTCCAAGTATGCCAACTCGATGTTGTTACAATCAGAGTAGGACGACTGGAAGTCTGACGCAAATAGAAGGTCCTGCGAGAAATTTCGAATTTACGACCAATGTGAGTGATCTGGTCCGGTAAGTTCGAGTTCATCTTCATGTTATTAATAAACGACCAGAAATGTTTTCTGGTATTAGATGCTCCTTGTTGGTGATATATAATAATTAATAATTATTTAATTCTTTTGCGAAGTAAAGCAAAGCGTGACTGTAACCTGTAACAAACCGATATGTGTCAGATTCAAATATGCATCTTCCATATTTATCGAATTATTCGGTATGCCACACTTTCGTGACCACCCAGTATGAGTCCTTATTATTATTTCATTGTACTTCTCGCCAATTTATAATATTCGAAGGCAACTATAATATATTTTTGTGTAACTACATTGCTTAATCTGCAATAATAATTGCAAAATTTCTAATACATTTTTGTAGATATGTATGTACGTTTTAAGTATTTGTTGGTCATGAAAGTCATCAATTAACAATTACTGTGAGATAAACTATAATTCAAAGCGTTTGTTGTTTCATTATTTCTAATGTAAGGAATGAATTGGGTATAAAATTTTAATAAAAATAAATAGTTTAATTTAAATTATTAAGGAATTGATTTTTAATATTAACATATTTCTGAAATTTTAATAATGTCTTAATATCTCTTATAGTTTTTGGAAGATTGTTGTAAAATGAGATGCCATCACGCAGGAGAGATTTTTTCCCAAAATTACTTTTCACAGGTATTACTTGAAGATATGTAATCTGTGTAGTGTTATCTCTATGCATATTTTGTGTTTTTTCAGTGATCTATTAGATTTTTATCGTTGGAATGAATTTATGTATTATTTCATAATTTAGATGTACTTTGTGCTTATATTATAGATATACAGTAGATTCTTAATGAGGTAATCTATATCTTTTCTAAAATTTCTAGACAGTTTTAATTAAGAAGCTAAACCGTTAATTAAAATTACATAATGCGTAATCATTTAGTAAATAAAGTGATGCGTGGAGGAGCTCAGGGCGAACGACGAAACTGTTAATTCTTAAATTGAGGTAAAATCACCAACACATTGTTTCTATATTTGAGGACATTTAATTTTTCATCCTTGTCGATTGATTTTATTACTAATATAATATATTGCAATAATTGGAAAATTGTTGAAAGTTGAATTATGATATTGAAATCAGAGAAACATTTAAAAAAAATCATATCCCCATGTTTAACTTGAGGCTAACTGCGAAATTTTTGTCTATAATTTTGGTAATTGTTCAGACGAAAAGTATTATTTAATATTAATTTGAGTGCTAATACTGGTACAAGAGTTCAATAAATTCCATTATTTTAGTTGGGTCAAGTAAATTACGTAAAAAGTTTCTAGTTTTATTAATTATACCTATAAAACATGTTTCTTTTCTCAAATTCGGGCACATGAAATACTCATCTCTGGTATTTCAAACATGTATTCAAAATTAAACTATGGAAGAAAAATTCTGTAATGTACATATGTAGGGGAAGAATGCCTGAGACGGCATGTATTTTTTTATGATTTCGTACTTTTTCATAAATTAAAATTATAACTATTCGGCTGAGAAAACTGCTAACTTACAACAAAAAGTAAACTAAGAAAATCGCAAAATAAATCCTTGATTAGTTTGAACAACCAAAACAAAGATTTTAAATAAATGTTACATGTATCATCTCGCCTACATATCTATGGGTAAGATGGCATACTAACACATAAAAGCTCAAGTCCACAATTATCGCAATGTACATTTTTCCAACCTGTCTACACTCGATATGAGATCATTGCGAACAAAGTTGTCTCCTGATTCATT
The DNA here is from genome assembly GCA_016904865.1 of Pissodes strobi. NCBI lineage: Eukaryota > Metazoa > Arthropoda > Insecta > Coleoptera > Curculionidae > Pissodes > Pissodes strobi. Next base: position 105,106 of record MU185195.1, read on the forward strand.
TTTCTTGATCACGAGATATTGAGAACGGCTCATTCTAAATCTTCCTCAAAAAATTATTGTGCGTTATCCGAATCATAGCCTGTTTTCTTTCTCTTCACCAAAATCCTTTTCTTCAGTTCTCTAGTAGGTTTTCTTAATGCTTTAGCTTCTTTTTCAGCAGAAACCTGGTTTGCTACTTCAATTTCAGGCGTAGAGTTGCGGATTCCATATTTCCCTCCTTTTCTGTTGGTTTTACGTTTATTTTAAGGGCAACGGGAAGAGTTGTATATTATTTGAAAATTCGATTCTAAAGCAAGTTATCCTTTTAGTGAGTGACCGTTCTTCCTGCTTGATTTCAGATGGAGCTGTTTAGTGCTTGGTTGTCACAAGTGTTTAAAGGCCCATAGAAACTATCAACTGGTTACACCCTATGAGTGGATTGTATCGAAAAGCACAACAATATGAGGTCATTAGATCTTGCATATTCAATATTTTTGTGGCTTTTATGGCTACCATGCCCATCTAGTCGCCGCTACACTTTTTTCAATTGTTATTATTGGTTTGAAAAACTTCATGAAATGCTTCATCCATTTAATGAAAATGTCATATTCCTACAGGTACATTTTCCTCTTTCAAATTTTTTATAGGAAAGATTAATCCTTGCTGTTCAAAAGTTCCAGCAGCATTCATATAACATATCACTGTTAAATACTGACCGCGTTCTGGCTTGCTTCTTTCCTATTGTTGCAAAAATTATACAATGTTGGGCGGGAACAGTATATGGGTCTGATTCATCCATATTCCAGATTTCGTTTAGCTCGAAATTATTCCACTTATTTAAACAAAAAGTTCAAAATATATTCGAATTTGATCTCGCAGTCGCTACTGACGTTGATTCATGTGTTAAGGGCTATACACTAACTCATTTATTTGCCTTAATCTCTTAACCGATCCCAGCCTGCCATTTTGGTTTCATGCAAAAATCTTGTAAACAACACCTTTTACTAACACGTTTTATTTCGCCTATATAATTACAGCCACAAATATTTTCACCTTAAACCTTAAACCTCCGCCTCTACAGTCATATTTATTATATAACTTCATAACTCCCTTTGCGGCCCCGCCACTCGCCTTGCAGGGTTGTCACGTCCTCGCCTATTCCAAAGAGCCGCCTTTCAGCCCTCCCATGAGAGGTCATATTTATCTACTTTGTATTTTCTTTTCGATTTCTGGCATCTTTAAGTTCTTTTATTTTCATTATCCACTAAAATATTTTCCATAGTTACTTCAGTATCTTCTCTCATCCTACACCTTTTATTTTCTCTAATAATTCGATTGTATTTTCTTATTTATCACTAATCATTTCTTCTCTTTCATATGTTACAATTTCAGATCTTATTTCTTCTTTGATGTCATTATTGCTAAATGTTTTGTTTTATAAAAAAAAATGTTGTTTCACTTATCCTTCTAAATTTGATCTACTGACACTTTCAGCGATGATCTGCTCTTTATTTTCTTTAAGTGGTTTCTTTCTTTTCTGTTCGCTTTCTCTTTATTTCTTAAAAGCTTCCTCCTTTTGGGACATTTCTTTTTTCAAATAATATTTGTTCTACATTTCTGAAGAACTAGGAAGTTTTCTTTAACTTTTGATGACTTTTTTAGCACTTCTTTCAGGCCAGAATAAGACAGACTTAACAAGCGATGACATTAAAGCTATTGTTTTAGCACCAGTTTTGATGGTACTCCGTATTTCCTTTCGACTTCTAACATCCTTAGCTTCTTTCATTTTCCGCTAAAACATCTTCCTTTGTTATTTCTATATATTTTTTTATGCTACTTGCTTTATTTTCTCTAATAATTCCATTGTCGTTTTTTAATATATAACTTATTATTTCTTGGCTTTCATGTGTTACAATTTCAGATTTTGATGATTCTTCCTCTGAAATTTGTAGTTATTCTATTGCCATTTCTATTTCTGTACTAAAATCCGTAATGCTTTCTTTATACGTCTGTGGATCTATATTTGCCAATTAACTCTTCTTACATTTTAAACTGTATCACTTGAATATTTTCTGTCTCATTTAACTCATTTAAAATTTTCTTCGCTCTTTTTTAGGGTGGTAGAACCTCTCAGATTCTAACCTTTTCTCTGATGTTTGTTTTAGGCGCTTTTAACTTACCTGTAGACGAACTAACAATGCTACATTAAATCTGAATTCTTAATCGGTGTTCAACTAGTAAACAGTTAAATATGCTTATTTGTTCGAAATATGACCTACGTATGGCGCTATGAGCCAAAATCTAGTTAGGATTGGGACGAATATACTCTTAATATTGAGCTTCAACTTAAAAAAGCTTCAGACATAGGAACAATCTGAAATGTACGGTATTTTACCTGATATAATAGTAGTAATCATCTCCAAATAATGAATTTTTTTTATATTTTAATTAGAGATGCATTCATAAACAATATAAATAAGTTATAATATTAATTCTTAATGAACATCACATGATATTCATTTTTAGAGCTTTAAACATATTCATTTTGTACAAAAGCGTAAAATAAATATCACCTCTTGCCACAGCTTGGATACATGATGTAACAAAATCTTTTGAATAACTGTATAACTATATTAAAAGCCTTGCAGAGGTCAAAGAATCTCAAGCAGCATTTTTCATTAGTGTCAACCTTAATCTGAGAACTTTTCTTACTACATCTGCTACAGCGGCAGCCGTACCTTTGGATCTGTAAAAATGATGCTGGCCAGTGAAAAGTAGATTTTGGGATTCTTAGAAGTATATAGATTCGTTATTTATATCTTTCTAATTATCAATCGATCTCCTGATGTGTTAATAATGCGAATAATGTATATTTCATTTGATATATCTGGAGCTCATTTACACTTTCAGTTACAAGACCAAATGGATATCAAATTCAAGAAGCAATTTCCCACTCGTAAAGAGCTCGAAATTGTTTCATCTACCCGAATATGGAGGAGAGAAGAAAAGGCTGCAAAGTTAATCCAGAAGACTTGGAGAGACATAAGGTATGCACTATTCAACTCTTTATACTGAAGTATTGTTAATTTTACGTACTAATAAGTTGCTACATTGGATCTGACAATTTAGCAAAAGCTAGATATGACATTTTCGTTTAGAATTGGTATTAAATTGGTTTAGGATGACTAAATCAGGATTGAGCATGACTAGAGCTGTTAATATTTGGTTAATTAAGATATTCTAGTTATTGATTGGAAGCAGTTAAATCTTTCTTATGTTTGAGAATTTAAATGGACTCTAAACGGAAATTTGTGTTCAAAATTAGAATAGGTATAAAGCAAAATTGAAATTATCTAAGATATCATAATGGTAGCAGAACATAGCAGAACAGGGGATAGAGAATTGAGAGAATTGAAGGGAGTTGGCGCTGCAACCTATGCAGGTTTATTTTAGCACTCCGAACGATGCTAATCAGACTCCACAAATGAAGTCCCGGCTCCTCTATGTACCTCCAGGTCCAGGTCCGGTCTCTCCGAGCCTTGCATACCAAAACCTGCAGAGAGCCTCACACTCGCACCACACGTGTTTTGGAATTTCCTCCTCCTCCTCCTGACAGAATCTGCAGCGGCTATTATCTTTAAGGCCGATCTTTTCCATGTGTTTTTTCATTCTACAGTGCCCCGTCAGTTGACCTACTAATATTCTTATCGTCTTGCGACTCCTCATAAGTAAGTAGGTCTTCCGTGAAATTTGGCGAGCCGTGTTTTATGAACTGTTTGTCCTATAGTTGCCCCGGTGTTTGCAAAGATTGTTTATCTATCCAGCTTTTAACTGCTGTTTGAAGACTCTTCCTGCTATCACGCAGTAGGACTTAGGTCCCAACGTAACCTTACTTGAGCCCCATCTTGCAAGCTTGTCGACTTCTTCGTGGCCTTGATGGCCTTCATGTTCCGGAACCCAGGCAATGGTGAGCTTATTGTTACGACCGACCTCTTCAAGGGCACTTATGCAGTCTTTGACTAGTCTAGATCTGACTTTGTGAGCACTAACTGCTTTTAAGGCGGTCTGACTGTCTACCCCCTTTTTCTAACGTTCAGTTTCTCTATCTTCATGGCGCAGTGTTGAATTGCCGTGACCTCTGCTTGGAACAATGTGGCCCATGATTATGGGGATATTTGACCTTGGTCCGTAGACCCCGGCTCCCACCCCTTTACTGGTCTTAGAGCCGTCGCTATACCATGTTTGATCTGCTTTTATTGGAGCCCCCCTCCCATTCTTCTCTGTCTACAATTGCTACTGAGAAGGGTCTAGCAAATCCATAGGAGGGAGTTGTTTCATGTGATGGCATTTCGAAGTGATACTTGATCTTCTCGCTGTCCTCTAGTTTCTAGCTTGTGGGCTTTTCCCATTCAATGATGGGCTTGTTGCCTTGCTTGAGCCGGTATTGTACGATTCTTACGTTCCCCTATATGAGGGTATGTAATGGAGATATTTCAGGACTTCCAGTGCTGCAGTTGGGGTTGTTCTCATCGCCCCCGTGACGCACAGACATGCCAGTTTTTGTACGCCTTCTAGTTGCCTGATTGCACCTGTTTGCGTGGCCTTTAAGCCCCAGGCTATAGAGCCATAGTTCAGCATTAACCTTACCACCATTTTGTACAACCAGAGATTCAATTCGGGGCTCAGCCCCAGTTTCTCCCGCAAAGTCGCCTGCATCTGCCCAGTGCAATTCCTGCTTTCTGAGTGACCTTGCTAAGATCCCTTGGTCATACCTTGGTCAAAAGTGACACCTAGGTATTTGACTTCCTTGGAAAAGGGAATTATTATCCCGCTGAGCATTGGAGTTTTCAGATCCTTTAATGCTCTTATCTTTGTGAATGGGTCTATTGTGGTTTTAGCGGATTAACTGACAGTTCCTCCTCTTCACATCATTTGCTTACTATGTGCAAGGCCTTTTGTGCTCATAGACCTTGTTCCTTCCCCTGACAACTATGTCTAAGTCGTCTGCGTGGCATAGGCAGAAGTATCGTTCGTTTTCCATCTTGTCTAGTAGACTATCTACCAGAATGGCTCACAGTAGTGGAGATAGGACCCCTCCTCACCCGCGCCGTAACCGTATTCGCACCTATGGTGGCAGTTATTGTCCTATATTTTAGGTTTGTTTGGATCCAGTTGCAAATGGTTGGGGGGATTTCTTTGTGTTTAAGTGCCTCAACCAGCGATTTGGCTGGAACGTTGCTGAAAGCACCCTCTATGTCTAGAAAGGTGGCTAGTGCCACTCCCTTATCTTGTATTGCCTTCACCAGGGCCTAATCTGTGGATTTTCCTGGTTGGTACGCATATTGACGCTCATTAAGGGGTTTTGTTGAGAGAATGTTGCCGCGGATATACTGATCGACTACTTTTTCCAGTGTTTTAAGCAGGAATGAAGTTACACTTATTGGAATGAACAGGGGATAGTCATAAGTGTAGCGAATATTTGGGTACCAGATATTTACCGGGAAGTTATACACTAGTTGCGTTATACACCGTGGAGTACCGGATTTATATACTAAATAGTGCTGATCTAGAAAGAGGCTTTTGTGAGATTTAATACTCCACAGGTGCTTGCTGCTGCAATATCTTGATCCTTTCTGACTGGAAAATTTCCACTCCTCTTAACAAGAATAAGGACTCCTTCGAGTTTTTGTTCAATTTCACACTCAGTTTTATCGAAGGCCATTGAACGGTTTTCTTAGAGCGTCGATGCTCGGTAATCTCACAAAGGCCATTGACTAAGTTGATCATGGAATACCTCGAAAAAGTGTGAAGTCTATCCAGTTGATCACGTGCCTCCTAACAGATCAAATATAAGTGAAACATCAGTTTCTAAATGATGTAGAGAGACCAAGGACTCCAAGAAACCATTTAATTTTTCTTTTCGGTAAGTTTTCTTTTCTACTATATTTGCCCATGATATGACCATCTTGCGGCATAGTGAATGCTCAACTGATTGTCATTAGGGAGTGATGTGACGCTATATGTGTTTGTAAGACGAATAGGCATTTGCTCTTTCAAGTATAGTTTAAACAACATAAACCTCGTTTCAACTCTACAAAAGTTTAAAATTTAAACACTATATTGTGCAATAAGGACTGTAGCACAGATCTATATGTGACTGTAGTCATAGTTATTTCTAGACAACTGGATGAGGCAGCTTCAGGAAATCATAAAGTACTTTCACTTTGCTATCGTTGAGATCCACATACCATAGGGGATACATTTTTGGAGGCCTGATTCTGGTTACTTGTTAAATGTTATTTTTGTGTTACAGAGAGATGTAAGATATGTATGCGGTTTTTATTCCATAGAATATTGACCATCCCATGCATTTTTATTTTAAAGGCAGGTCAGTCTCGTCGACTCATAGTTCTTATTCAATCAGCGTCTGAATAAAAAAAAACTTGAACATTTTTTAAAGCAAAATAATAATATAGTTTGTTTGGGCTTTTTCTGCCATAATAAGGAGTTCTGTTCGTTTCTATTCCTGCTTTTTTATATGAATATCACTTTGCTAGTATATTTGTGTGAGATTTTTTTACATGCAAGTTCTTTTTATTTTAGCGCTGTATAAATATTTTCCAAATCTTAAATTTTGTTCACTTGAATATCTTCCGTGAACACTAATTCTTTCTCATTGAGTAACTCTAAATATCGTTCAGGAATATCCAACCTACGTCAATCGTAGTCAATTAGTTATGTATGTAGCTGCAGAATAATTATATTTTCAGGCGTAAAAGAGCAGCAAGGGCAAAGGAGCAAGAAGAAATTGACGAAACCACGCAAACATCATCGCCTGACTGGAAAGCTCGCCTGACTGCTTTCCTACAAGTACAAGTACATCGCGGGTCGCGCGCCTCCTCTCGCAAGTCGTCTAGAGCGTCGGACGTCAGTGATCTGAGCGAACTTGCCGCTGCTGCCGGCACTACCTGGTACAATTTGCCACTGGCTTTTCTCTCTGGCACCACACACACCTCTCAGGAGGACCTGGGCTTGAGGCGTGGGTCTACTGATGCAATCAGTATCAAAGTCAACCGAGCGATTTCTGAATATGGTGGGTCACCACCTAGGGCGACAACTCCGTCAGGTAAATAATATATTTGCTTCTGCCAGTTCTATCTCTCAAGAGTGGCCGTTTATAATATATATGTGCGAAGAGTGCACCGTGCCCAGGCGACAAATTGAAGGTGAGGCCGCAGACTGGTTGTGCTTCAAAATTGTTTCAGAACAGAAGAAGCCGCTAATGTTAGAGAAAGTTTATATATTTCTCTCCTATTACCATCTTCCACTGTTCTTAGCTAAAATATTTGCCATTTCAAAGCTATATAGGTATGCTCTCTAAAATTGGTCAACTTGCTCATTTTCTTCAAATATTTTTGAAAATTCAGATAGATAATTGTACGATAATAATAGGACTGTAAATATCACTGGTTTTCTTACGGTTAACGCTATCAAACTGATACTTCATCAAAAATAATAATTTTAATTTCAACAGAACTTTAATAAACTACACAAAGAAAACGACATGATTATAGTGTAAAATTGCAAGAAAAAATATCGACAGAAAACTTTTGTTTTGGCTAGGATGTGGTGGTACCTTAGACTATATAGCAGTCTAAGGGTGGTACGGAACGACCGACTTGACTCATGACTCGATTTCGCTAGCCAACTCACTTCTGTTGCGCGAAGCGACCGGTGACATTTGACCTTGTTCACCCATGGACATAGCGTTTGTGCACCCAAACTAAAAGGGAACAGTTTATGCAAGAACAAGAGATAAGATAGCTCACAACATGAGTGAAATTTACAGTCCTATTATTATCGTACATATTTTGGGCCTTCGGTCACGGATTGAAGAGAGCTGGTGGAATACCATACGTCTGAGCAAGCGGCCTGCCTGTAAACAAACAAGTGGATAAGTCCTGTTTTATTATACATCCATTGTTTTTTAATAGATTTGAGGCGCTAACCAGAGTATCATTTTTTTTTGTATTTTGTATTTATACATTTATACGCACAGAATGAAGGAAAAAAAGAGATTAACAAGGGGCAGGGGCACTTTTCAGAGACAAATGACTAATTTTAAAATATATATTGATGACCTCCAGGCTAAAACCTCTTTGAGCGATGTAGAGCTGTGCGAATTTCGGAAACGGATATGTAAATTGGACTAGACTTTTGATAAATTTGAAAGCTTGACCTGATTAATGACGATACAGGGGCGGAGTTAGAAGAACGATCTAAGTTTGAAAATACTTATTTTGGTTTAAAATCACAGGCAACGGCGTTGTTAAAAACATTTAGTGCACCATTAGATAGTTCTTCTACCTCAAGTGAAAGAAGTACTCGTATTAGAGGTAATCGAGAGACAGGGTTAGAAGGAAAATTACCTTTAATTACATTGCCAAAATTTTCGGACGATTACAAGACATGGCTGGAGTTTCGGGTCGGGATATATTTAGTAGCATGATACGATTCACACAAGAGAGTGCTTGACTCCAATACAAAGGTTTCATTACCTGAGAGCCTCATTAGAGGGCGCTGCGGCTCAAATTATTTCTTCTTGAGATATCTTGGTCAACTTTGTGCGAAGATTGTTAGTTAGTTCATTTGCATTTAAAAATCTTTATTTGACCTTGAACCAGTAGACTGGGAGTCACCTGAAAAAATAAGGGTTTTAATTGATAGTGTGTCGAAAAGTTTAAACGCGCTAAGTGCTTACTGCACTAAAGCAAGAAACGCAGCATTGGGGCACTATTATCATGTATTTATTTGGTGGGTACCCAACCAGATCCAGTCACTGACCGCGAGTGGGAGGAATTCAAGGACACAAGGGACGATATTCTGTCTTGGGATGATATGAAAGGTTTTTTGAAATCCCGTGCAGATTTGCTGCAGGCTCTGGAGCGAGGAAAGGGCGCAGAAGCATCACAGGATAAGAAAGATGCGTGAAAACCTAGAAAAAAGAAGAGACATAATGTTGGCTCAGGTCGAGGTTTATTGGGTAATGAGGTAAAAAGTAGCCATTTAATCTCGAATTGTGCTGAGTTTCTAAAATTGCCAAGGAATGATCGGATGGAAAGAGTAAAGGTGGTAATTTTTCTAGATTTTGTCGTTTTAGTCCCTGCATTAAATATAAGCTCAAACATAATGTATGTTACACTCCGATGTTGCCAAACCTCCCGAGAAATCCGAAAACCAAGGTAACGAGCAGGACCAACAGGTAACTTTATTTTCAGACTGAAATTTGCACGTATTTTTATCGACAGTGTTGTTGGAAACTCAAGATTAAAATGGCATTTGGCATGTTTGTCGTGGACTGCTCGATTCTGGAAGTCAGTCCAATTTTTTGTCTTTGGAGTTTTGTGAGCGATTGAAGTTAAATAAAGAAAAATAAGAAATAAACATTATGGTACTGGGACTAGGTTAATCTTATTCCAGTGTAAAGTACCGTTGCAGCACACGTGTTCAGTCCTTGCATAATGCATTTAGTGCTGCCATAAATTGTTAAGTCATGTCAGATATAACGGGATGGATGCCAGTTCTGAGAAATAGGACATGAATATTTTGACGAAGCGAGGATGTGGTCCAGTGGAGAGAGTGCTTGTGAAGCTCATTTTACGGAAACATCTAGGCGTGATAAAGAGGATCGTTTTATTGTGTCGTTGCCTTTGAAAGGGCCTATATAGACTTTGGGTTAGTACAAGGAAAGAGCACGGCGTCGACTTTTTGCTTTGGAGCGCAGGTCCGATTTTTGCAAAAAGTTACCATGATTTTATAAATGATTACCGGGAACTTGGCCATATGACTGAAGTTTTGCCTGCAGATGAAAATAAATTTGCTTACTACATGCCCCATCATGGCTTATTAAAGGAAAACAGTTTAACAACGAAGTTGCGGGTTGTGTTTGACTGTAGTATGCAAAGTTCAACCGGCATATCTTTAAATGATCTGCAGATGATAGGGCTCGTTGTTCAGTCTGACTTAATCAGTGTTTTATTGAGATTTCATCAGTTTCGGTTTGTCATATCTGCTGACATCGAGAAAATGTACCGGCAGGTCTTGATTAAGCCCCACCAACTTTGCATACAAAGAATCCTATGGCGTGATTCTCCTGATAACTCCTCAGGGAATTTAATTTGAGTACAGGGACGTACGGTCAGGCATCTGCAAGTTTTCTAGCTGTTAGATGTATACAGCAATTGACAGAAGAGTGTGAAGCTGAGCTTCTTGATTTTGCTAAGTTAATTAGAACTTCATTTTATATTGATGATTTTCTTTGTTCGGTTGAATCTGTTGAAAAGGGTGTCATGATCTGTAAAAATATTTCTGCTGTTTTAAAACGTAGATATTTTCCTCTCAGAAAATGGATGTTCAACGACCAGAACCATTTTAAGGGATGTAAGTCAGTAATGTGAACAGTTTGGGGTGTTAGAATTTGGAGAAAATGAGAACGCGAGAACCTTAGGATTGATTCACCAAACGCCAAGTTTTATCCAATATAGCTAAGGTTTTCGATCCTCTGGGTCTGTTATCTCCTTGTAATTGTAGTGAGGATCCTTATACAAAAACTTTGGCTCGAAAATGTCCTGGGATGAGGCATTACCATCGCAGTTACATAGCATATGGTTGAGATTCCGACTGGAGTTACCTTGCATCAATGGGCTTGAAATTCCGCGACAGGTCACATGTGTAGGCGCAGTTAGCATAGAGATGCATGGATTCTCGGACGCAAGTGATAGTGCGTATGGAGGTGTCGTTTATTTGCGCTCTATTGATGATGAGGAAATGGTAACTCTGAGGCTTTTGAGTGGAAAGGGGAATGGTGAGCCATTTGAAACCTTTAACAACACCGCGTTTGGAGGTCTGCGGTACTTTAGCTATTGCTCTGATGGACAAAGTTTTAAAATCTTTAAGCGTTAAAATGTATAGATGTATTCTTTGGACCGACTCTGCTATAGTTTAGGGTGGCTAAAAACATCTCCAAATATGCTTAAAACCTTCATAAGTAGCAGGGTATCAGAAATCCAGGGTCTTACTAAGAAGTGTGAGTGGAGGCATGTGTAGACGAAAAACAATCCAGCAGACGTGCAGACTATTTCCTAAGCAGATTTTGACTGCGGATATATGATGGGAAGGTCCATAATTTGTAAAGGAAAATGAGAATATGTGTCCTCAGTAAAATGCAAGGGTGGAAAATCTACCTGAAATGCGCTCCAGTAGAAGAGTTTTTTCTCTGGTATCCACTGACTTTGATATGGTGCTCTTTGACAGATTCTCAAGGTTTAGTAAGTTATTAAGATCCATAGCCTAGATCATAAGGTTTTGTCATAATTGTAGGTCTAAAAAGACAGGTGATGAAGTTTTAAGGGGTCCTCTTTCCACAAAGGAGTTGACTGAGACAGAACTAGTCTTGGTAAAGGTGTCTCAACGATATAGTTTTCCCGAGGAAATCATTTGTTTAGAGAATGTCAAGCCGCTAAAGGCTAAGAGCAGTTTCCTGTCTTCAAATCCTTTTCTGGATGAGAAGGAAGTTCTACGGAGGACGACTCAGAGAGTCTAATTTTAGTTTCGACAAAAACACCCTATGTTAATTTTGGCCAAGCACAAATTGGCAAAATTGATTTGCGAGTATGAGCATAAGCGATTGTTGCATGCTGGTCCTCAGTTGCTGCTATCGTCGATCCGAAACAAATATTGGCCCATCTCGGGAAGAAGCTTAGTCAAGATTACGGTTAAAAATTGCTTGAGATGTTGCAGAATTAATCCTCAATCTATTCAGCCGATAATGGGAGATCTTCCCTCAAGTCGAATAAGCCCTGGTGGCGTTTTCAAGGTTGTAGGAGTTGACTATATGGGTCCATTGAGTATCAAGAGTAAAAAGGGTCGTGGAGCTAAGTTGACCAAATGTTATGTTAGTGTTTTCGTATCCTTTCTAACCAAAGAACTACCTCTAGAAGTCGTATCGGATTTAACTACCGAAGCCTTTGTGTTGACGTTTAGACGGTTTATTTCTCGCCAAGGTAATCCAAGCCATGTTTTTTCAGATAATGGCCTGAATTTTGTGGGGGCCAATCGAGAGTTGAGGGAATTGGAAGGTTTTTAATAATAATAAAAGTAAGGTCATTACCGATTTTGCACAGCAAGGCGTGCATTGTCATTTTATACCTGCCCAATCACCTCATTTTCGCGGTTTATGGGAGGCAGGTGTAAAGTCTGCTAAGCATCACTTAAAGAGGGTGGCGGGAAGTGCTAGTTTTACATTTGAAGAATTATCTATTCTAGTATCCCAAATTGAGTCTATTTTGAACTCCCGTCAGCTTACACCTTTGTCGTCCGATCCCAATGATTATTTCTCTCTCACTTCCGGCCACTTTTTAATCGGAAAGAGCCTTATAGAGCTGCCAGATCCAGGTGCATATCAAAGAGTTCAGCAAGTTAAGCAGAACTTCTGGTTCAGATGGAACAAGGCGTACGTAAGCAAGCTGCACCAACGAGTGAAATGGAAGCGGACTCAATTGGATTTAAAGTCAGGAGCCTTAGTTCTTATCAAAGATGATCATCTTCCTGCAATGAATTGGCGTCTGCGTCGGGTTGAGAGCGTGTTTCTTGGTGATGATGGACTTAACCGAGTTGCCGAAATAAAGACGTCTACGGGCATACTTAAGCGTTCGTTCGCAAAGATTTGTTCGTTGCCGGTGGACGATCCTAGTGATTGTTAACTTTAAACATTTAAAATAGTTAAGTTGAAGGCAATGCAGTGCTTCAAGATGGGGGCCAAATTTTACCTTGTTCGCCGACGGACGTAGCGTGTGTGCGCCCAGACTTAAAGGGAAGAGTTATGCGAGATCAAGAGATAAGGTAGTTGTTAACAATAATCTTGTAGATCATTGCCGTTTTTAAAACTAAGATGACTTTTACAATGCGTCATTTATCAGTGTTGTTTTGATGGACTAAAATGTGAATTATTTCGCATTTTGGACTTTCAATAACTTATACCGGAATTTCATTAAAACCACATACTTTCTTAAGATCTAGGTCATTAATAATTTTGTATATACTCTGAGTAGATGTCATAAAATTTAAGAAACATTGAGATTGGGTTTTCTGCTACGTTGAGAAAACTCGCAAGATTGAGATATTACATGACCAACGTTTATAAAATTATTATTCATTTCGTCGCCTATATGGTCTTTGTTTTCGATTTTGTTATTATTAACAAAGAGATGGTCAATTTGTGTCTTGTTTTATTGATCCTGTATTCACTAAAAATCCTCCATTAATATTTTTCCAGATGAATATTTCTCATTACAGTAGTTTCTATTATTCACTTTAATACTTTATTTTACTTCTTCACTAACATTTGGGTACATAATATGCTTTGATTATTGGAAATGTCTTCTTTTGGTAACACTTGTCACGTAGTTGTATATTATTTATTAGTCGTGCTAAATATATTCTGGAATTTAACTGAATAAGTTATTTCTCAATTTAGGTTTGTTAAATTTACATCAATATATTGAATCGCAGAAAGTTAATGGAATATATTGTTTACATTTACAATTATATCATATTAATGATTCACTATTTTCTTAATCCCTTGTCGATATTGTTTTGTAAATAAAAATCCTGCAATCTTTTGTTTTTCGGCAGTATATTTCAATATGCATGCGTTAGATATAAGACAACCTAATTTATGCTTGGAGATCAACTCAAGTGTATTTATCGTCCATTAATTTACCAAATTTTAGCTCAGTAATTCACATTTCGATATATTAGATTTAATGACGGTCGTCTTTAAACCCTAAATTTTAAAAAATTTTTAATTTCCAATTGAAAGATAAGCTCTAGTTTCCGAAAATAAATTAAAGTGCCTTACAGCAACACTAACTAGAGTTAGCTAAGTTGACTTTTAGCGAATTTAGGCTTTCGTCCCTGAATTAAAACTCCCAAATCTTAATTTGAGTTCATTACAGCAACGATATACTGTCTGGTATGGGTTAAAGCGTCTATAAAGTTGTTATAATTATAAAACGTTAATGTCTTAGTTGCAACGTTTTATAGCGTGACCTCACCGACTCAAACAAACTCAAATTTCAATTGGCTTGATTTGGGAGATGTAATCAAAATTAACCAAAGTTTGCGCTGCTATAAGGAAGCTTAGGTTTTTCGAAAAATGGACGTTAAATTGTGAATTATTTTAGTATGAAGGTACATACAATTCACAGCCTGGTACTACGAGCTACTGACGACGACTGAGTGTTCCTGCCGTCTTTATCTAATCCTAACCCTTAGTTCCAGCTAAGGCATAACACTAAACTCCATGACATCAACTTATAATGTAACAGAATACTAATTAATAACCATAACAAAAAATTGCCAATTATTTTTAGGTGCGCCTCGACGGCGGCGGAGTGTTTATTGCAACTTTCTTCGTCATCAGGATGCCGTCGAAAAACCGGAATCCATTAGTGCGACAACCTCTCCCACAACTCCTAGAAAGGATTTCAAAGTACAAGGTAATGACAATATTCGGAATAATAAATAAGGATAGATTGCATGGTACGGAAGAATCCATTATTCGGTCTTCAATTTGGAATATAACAAATACAATAAAACCCATCAAATAAAGTTTGATTACAATTTCATCTCAACACCACACCAACTACGATCTCGTACGCTCTGTTGGCC
>MU185196.1:0-11481 GCA_016904865.1 Pissodes strobi
CTTTATGTGAAAATTTTATATAATTTAATTAGATATACCTTTACAAGCTGATAATAACCTACAGGGTGTCAAATATACAATTTTAATTTTGTTTTTTTATAAAAAATTTTTAAAGTAAATATTTCTAAATATTTTAGATATAGGAATTTTTTTAAGGCGAAGAATTTAAATATTTTCACGGTGTTGCTGTTACATGTTTAGGACACCACCTATGTTACTTGATATTATCCTCTAGCCCTCGTATTTTTTTTGCACCTTAGTATCTCTTTATTTTTTTATAAGCATCTTTATGCTCCAGTCTTTTTTGTGGGACACTGTTATAAAATATTTGAATTCGTCGTCTCAAAAAAACCATAACATGTATCGAAATGTTTTTAATTTATATTTTATTTAAAATTATTTAAAAAAAAGATAAATCTTAATATTTCTATATAAGGATATTGTGGTTGTATTGTGTACCATTAGTTAGTGGACACTATATAAATATTTTTTTGTCATACGCTCCCAAAAATAGCTATTTTACGGACTCATTTGAGTCCGTAAAATGCTTCTTTTTAGGCCTAGTCCCTAAAAGTCGTCATGGCAACCTTTACGGACTACTCCAAAATTCCTGAATATGTCTAAATGTCAAATTTCGAATGACATGACAAAATTGTCAAATAGTTGCTACGATATCAAATTCTAAGCTAACTTTGTCGTACATTATGATTTCAAAAATTATGGTAAATTTGCAAATTTAGACTTTCTGAAGAATTGCAAAAAGCGTATATATAAAAAAATAAATTTTGGGAGCGTATGACAAAAAATAGTGTTTGTCACACGTACCTAAATGAAGTTTTTCAGGACTCATCTGCTATTCCGGACTCGGCTAATGCCTCGTCCGGAAACAGCAATGATTCGTCCTGAAAAGCTCCATTTTAGGTATTTGTAACAAAAATAACTATTGATGAGACATCTCTAAGTGTTTCTATTTTATTTCAGGTAAATAGTAATATTCAGCGATCCTGTCACTATCTGATTTCAGGTAAAGTAAAGCTTTTAATTTCTTACATTATTATACCTAGACGCCCTTAATGTATTAATTTGTTTCTTCCTGGTTTAACTAGTTATTGTTACCTAAAACATGCCAGAAATGGACAATAAATAAATATTCAAGTCTTCTGAAACGTTTATTATTAGATATATATTAAAATATAATATGTAAGAAACTCTAGCACATCGTTTAATGTCGAAGTATTATTAGCTATATATATTAAGCCTCTGTACCCAATAGACTTTGGCCATCTTTTAATAGTAATTATATTTTTCCTGTATAAAGTCTAGATAGATAGCCTGTAGAAGAAGACTAGACTTTTTTGTCATTTCGAAGTGGAAATTGCCAATTTATCCATGAAAAGAATACGAAGATGCCGACGGCGACGGGCGCACACTTGTAGGATTTGTTAAAGACCTGTCGCGTTCCAAAAGCAAGGAGTTAAATTTGTTTTACGGATAAAGCTTGCGAACTTAAATTAAACTAAATGCCCAAGAAGTTCTTGAAAATCACCACCTTTTTAAGAAGAAAACAACAGGTAGAAAATGGATTAAACTTTAATTGTCAAAATAAAGATTGAAGTAATTTAATCACTTCGTTAATAAATAAATTAAATTACTGCAATCTTCAGCTTCTTTTTCACTATCTCGTACCCTTACCTTCTTGATATTTATATTATGGTTGAAAATCCTAACAGTTCATTAGAAAGGAACTTTATACAATATATTGAATGTTAAATCTCCTACCCTCCTAAAATCGTTTAAGTTGAGCCGATGTTAATATTTATAGGGGTGGGTCGTAGAGTTGATGACAGTTGAGTGAAGGCGCCACTAAACTTTCTAGTATGAATACATCAATGATTTTTAAGCATTGAAATTAGGTTAGCATAATTTAGAAAAATACCCTATTTAAGAATATTGAGAAATCTGAAAATAAATTGTCTAAACTCAACTTCACGTTGACTACACCATACCAAAATAAACATCAGAGATCCTACTTAAGTTGTTTATTTAGTTAAATTAAATATATTCTGAAACATTACGTACATAATGGAACATTTATTAGGTCTCAAACCTAATTGAGATTATAGTATTGCACTTAAAATAACTATAAGATTCTTTAAAATAAGTCTCACCCAAATTATAGGATTAATAACCAATAATCTTAAATTCTAAATCATCAATACTGCCTAACTAAAATCTGAGCTTATGAAGCTGACTAAGTGCCTAACAATCACAGAACGCCCTAAATGAAGATTAATCCCCTAATTAAAAACAATTATAAATTAATCCCATGACAGAGATAATATCAGTGGACAAAGTGGCAATCGAAGTGTACTCAATTCAGTAACATGTGTATGTATAAAAACTTAAAGTCGTAGTGATGTAAGACGGTCTATTGCCATTAGGCTCACAGCAAATTTAAGTAAGTGCGTAGCATTTAAGTGAATATACACGATACAAAAAATAAATCAAATCATTACAATAATATTTGCTAACCGAGATAATATCAGATGCGATAATGAAGAAAGTAAGTATTAATAAATCAAATAACGGTATGAAACGGTAATAGGTAGGATACAAGATAATAAACGGCGCTTAAAGTCATTTAATGGCAAGTTCGAAAAATAGGGTAAGTAATTATATAAAAAGGAATGACTATATTTCGTGCATAATTATTTTTTATTACGCATGCACCATAATCAACGATTATCGCACGCTGCAGCGTGCTTAAAATGATGTTTATGTTGCGCCTACTTTTTTAAAGGTTGCTATAGAAACATTTGATCATGTCAAATGTGACAGATTAATATATTCATGAATATATCCCTTAAGTTTAATATTTAAAACATTTTTGAGATTATGATGCATTCGTAATAAAAAATAGCCTATGATATACGTGTATAAGAAAGCCCTTGCGACTTAGAAAACACTCCGCTGCGCGTCGCGTTTTGAAATATGTCGCGAGTGGTTTAAAGGCCCTATTATTCACTTATATCATAATATACTATTATTATAATCGTAGCAGAGCGCTTTCGGCCTAAAAGGCCATCCTCAGTGCTACTCGTCTGGTTATTGTACAAGCGGGTCTTCCACAGATTGGAGAACTCTCATTGTGAATGTGTTTTAAATGCCTTGAAGTTTTCGTCCCCTAGAGGGTGAAAGTGTACGTCTAGTTTGATGTTTATTTGAATTATGATCGTGTAACTTCCGTTTGTCAGTTTTGGTTTGTAAGGAGATGAGAAGTTCTCCAATATGTGAAAGACACGCTTGTGCAATAACTTGACGAGTAGCACTGAGGATCGTCTTTTAAGCCGAAACCGCTCTGGTGAAATATAGAAGCATTCCATGTTTTATCAGAAACGTGCATACAGCCACTCTCCTTAGCTTATGTAATTATTTGACCTACGGTAAGGGCGTAGCATTTAGGTAAATGTACGTAATACATAAGAAGTCAGATAATTACAGTGATATTAGCAAAACATTGGCTAATCAAGGTCATCTCAGATACGCCAGTGTAGAAATCTGTATTAATTTATCAAATAACGATAAAATAAACGATAATAGAGACAATAAAAGATAATAATCGATTAAAAGTCATTTAACGGTAAATCCGATAAAATTAAGATAGGGAATTATAGGGCCTGCTTGTATGTCCTTTTCACCTGGTCACACGGAATTTGAATTCCGAGCAGTTATTGGTGACTATTTCCCAACCTACACGGCTACTTGTCTCTCCCCAATTTACTGCTTTCTGTGAAGCTGCATGTCACACCATGCGGTCAGCTTCGCTTCGGCAAAAAGGTCTCAAACGAACAGAAATGAAGCTTGAAAAACTCTCTATGCCAGGGAAAGACCGCGCGGGTGTAGGTTAGACCCTTTTAAAAGGGTAACCTCACTTTGCATAAAGTACATTTCCGGGACGATATTGCCGATAATACGAGGAAGTATTAATTACTGTGTGACTGCTAATTTATCTCACGATAAACTTGTACGAAAATTGGATCTGATGGTCAAGAATTATAACGATAATATCTTAACTTCGAGACTTGTCTTTTTCATGCATACGCGCTCAGCGCTCGGAAGAGAAGGGCTCATCAATTGCCAAAAGATATCCTCGACACTTCGGAACTGTATTCGTGAATACCGATTGGGTGCGTTCCAATATTCCAAAGTGTGAAATAGTTAATGCTTTAAATGTTAAGATATAAATTCTAAGTTCAAAATAGGTAGATAAAGGTAATATCAACCACATAAATCTACCAGTGAAAGGGAGAAACTGTATTTCTGGATTTGGTAGCATTTACAACCCTACACTTTCTGGGTCCAAAGAAGTTCTTCTTCTCGATTTCCGGCAGTCGAGCCGAAGGGAAACTCCACCGTGTAAACCTAACTTCTTGCCACAAAGCTTTCTAATGTTGCGAAATTTTCTCATGTTTTGACCACTGACGATTATTTGTGTCAGCTTTGGGCTGCAGTTTGAGGCATGTTTCTTCTTGCTTGCAAAATCATAAAGCAGTCTTGATTTTGCGCTGTACGCACTCCTAGGTATAATTCTCTTTCAGGCACATTATTGAAGTATCGGTAGAGTCGATACAGTCTCCTTGCCATTCTTTGGTGTCTTCTAACCGAGCGGAAACGGATTTTACCAGCTCCAATTATCCCAACATCTCTTCATTTGTTAAGTGTCTTCTCCTCATTATTTTGCTACCTCAACTGATTGTTTTTATCAGCATGTGTACTATGATATGTTTTGTGCGTTTTTATTAGTGATAAAGCTTTGTTTACTACTAAGCAATAGGAAATACAAATTATAGTTAAACATATTTTTCTTTAAATATTTTTGTTTATAAATGGCCAGAATATATATGAGAATGTGATAGTAATTAAATAAATTAAATGTTTACAAATATTCCTATAAACTTCGTCAGTGTGTACGTCGTAGCCTTTTAGAGTCATTGAAGGCCTTTAGTTCCTTTGTGACAAATAAATTTCATCAAGTGGAGACATTTCACGAAACTGTTAATTACACTAAAAGGGTGTAACATGTACACCCATTCACCAGCAAATATCTAAAAAGCTGTTAGAGTTGCGGCAAAATGGAACATTTTACGCGTGGTTTTTTAAAGTATAATTGTATCTGATGATATTGTCTGTATTGCTATATACCAGGGTTGGCTTTATGATTTAAGTCGTGATTTTTATTTAAAAATTCAATGATTGAAACTATTTTTATATCTGCAAATTTTTGTTTTATTCGATTTTTACTCTCAGTCGTTTGATGTAGAGCTTACAAAGGCGAGACGCCAGACTTTAGTAACATTCAGATTTGGCCAGTGTAAAATATTTTTAAGGTTGATTTTATATGCTGCATTTAGCAAAAAAAGATGCTGTATTTTGCGGTAAGAATTACTGAAAAGAGGTCAATACTCTTCGGTTAATTAATTCTAAATTTATTGATTCGATTTGTTGTCAATAAGCTTAAGGTTGCCGCATTTATTAATGTAAATTAATTTTATTCTAAATATAGGTTAACGATATATTTGCATTAGCTTTTATAACACAGTTGGAGCCTTGAGTAGCTATTTTGATCATCCCTTTCTCTCCTAGGACTCAGCATTTAGAATAGTATTTTATACTACCCTTTTTGGGGATATTGTGTTGGTTTCTAATTTGTGTTTTGACACGACCGATTTATCGGGATATAAATACTGCACTAGGTAAGCATTTTCCCTGAAATAATTTTTTTCTATTGCTTGTGAAGCATGTAATCGCCATGATGCTAATGGCCCTTTTTCATTATTTCTAGAGGCTTTCCGAGTTTGTCGTACAAAATCGAGACCGTCGAGGTAATTATTGCTACAGTGTTTTATTTAAATTAGCGATTTAATTTCCTTATCTGTGTTAACCTTTTTTTTGTACATTGACCACCATTTGCATGGGTTATCTTATCTATTCCCTTTTGCCATATCTGAATTTTTATTGACTTTAGTTTTGATCAAATGGGGAAGTTTATATTTTCTTTTAGGGGTGATTCATGCCTATCTCTTTTTTTATATTCAAGTTGCTTGTACCTTCTGTATTTCTTTTATTTGCTGATGGTCATTGAAAGTCGATTGTTAATTTATAGGGGGATTTGTTTTATAAAAAAATATATTTTTGCAAGTGGCGCTATAGTTTTTTTATTCAAATAAGGGGCTTCATCCTAATTTGTATTGAGTTATCCTATCTCCGGGTCAGTCCTATCTCCGGGCCTATCATATCTCCAGGCTGCAACACAGCCAATCCTATCTCCGGGTCAATTTTTATCGCCGAGTCCTCTGCTAGTTCTACCCTCGGGACCAGTGCCATAGCAGTACCTACAGGTGCCCTGCGCCTTCACCAGAGGTACTTCCTACCTTCTTACTGAGCTCGAAGACCGGATCTAAGGGGTATCATACAGTAGCTTACGTTTATTTATTAATTTATTTTTCCGGCCGATTATTAATATTTAAATATAAATCTAGTCTTGACAGCCAGGCTTTAAGATAGATGAATTTTACTTATTCGGTTATTTTTCTGACCGATTGATATAATGGCTCGTAATTTTCCTTTTTTTAATATAAATCAAGCATTAACAGCAGAGCTTAAAGATAGTTTTCAATAATTTTATTCTTTTTATTCATTCATCAGGTCAATTTATATAATTATTGTAGCGATTTATCACTACATATTATTTTCACTGCATTTATAATTGGTGCAACTACTAGCGCACGCATACATATATGTAATAAGCTTAGGTATACCGAAGTGATCACTTCGGATTGTAGTGTGTAGACCATTTAGTTGTAAGGCATACAGTACCGAGTTAACAACAGAATTGGTCTCCGTACAATCTCCATATTGTACTCTATTTATCAATTAATTTAATAGGCATTTGACATTCCTTTGTCTTTAAATTGCAAATTTTACTGTAGGTTTGTTGCTGTGTTAAAAAAAAAGAACTTGATAGCAAATAGATTGTTCCTTGAATTTTAGATTGAGTTTTCTTTATTAAGTTAAAGATTGAGTTTCTTTGTTTGATAAGCGTGGCTAGCAACCCCGTACAACACCAGCGGAGCTTTTCCAGTTTAGTTGGGAAGAACTGGTGGCGCTCTACGACTCCACTGCCGGAGCCGGGTTTTGCAAACACGACTGTCCGGTGCTAGGTTTGGGTTTAAATAAAATCTTTGTTTGCTAACTTTAACAGGAAAAACGTGTTGCACGGTTAACCATCATTTTACCAGGTTCCCCGACGGGACAACGTGGAAAATGCTGGGGGCGGGGTTTAGAGTGAACCTTCTAGTCTATTCATTGTTAATGTTCCGTGGTCTTTATCTTCGGTGAGACCTTTAAATGCCGTACTGTTATAAAGATTATTATTGCATTAATAGTATTGTTACGACTTTACTGTTATCTTTATTATTACTTTACTTTACTATTTATTACTTTACTTATTATTACTTTATTATTAGTTTACTGTTATCATTATTACTCTTCTAATCTCTTAAGTACTATTCCTTAACAATGTCGAATTATATACTATACTAAACTCGCGTGGTCCTCGCTTATATCTTAAAATATCTCCAGCCTAGAATTTTCGACAGTAATTCAGAATATTTCTCGAATGTCTAGAATTAAATAAGTCGTAATTTACAGTCAGACGGAATTCTAGAAACGAGGTCAAAGAAAGACGGGTGTATCCAGAAACATTTCGTGACAATAACACTATTATTGTTACAGCCATTCGGTATTTCCTTAAATAATCTTGATCCTTCCACCTCGGTCACAGCCGCTAGAATCTTGTGATTTGTGATATTTTTTAGTGTTGTTACGGCAGTGCGAGGTCGTACGTCAGCGGCATTGTTTTGAGGGGTTTCCGATTTTATTATGTTATTTCGCCTGCTTGCCGAAAGATGGTAGTTGTTATTTATAGTCACTAGTCTACTACTATAATAAAGAGATACATTTATGATTGGCCTTTTATTTAACCGAACCGTTGCTAGTACGTTAAGACTGGTAGTTTTTCCAGAAGCGACACAACAATTATAATAACGATTCATGGATAATAATTATAATCAATCATCCGACATTATTTGGGTCTTCGCTACTGCATATTGCGCTACTGTAGATTGGCATCGCTGCAAGACCGAAACTATAACCAAAGAATATTATATGCTTAGAATATTCTTTGCTATAACCAATTGAAATGTAAATCAAACATGATAGTCAACATCTGACACGGCGACGGAAACTATAACATTGTTTGAAATTTAACAGTGGCCAATTAGACGGGATATCCCGCCAATAATATACCATAGCCCTCTCTATTCAGCGATATCGAAAAGGTTGTGAATATAATAATATACGAGGGGCGATGACTATTACAATGTGTTAATAGTTTTAATCTGAAGTATAATTTAAACTGACTTTAAAAATACTATAACTGTAGACTATTGCAGGCAACGTGAGAAACCGTTGCAATCTCAGTCTATTATCTTAGCCTTAATTTGTTCGTAATTCCCACATTTCAGTTTAAAAAAATATATACTTTTTTAAGTATTCTGTATAATGCTAAATGATAATAATTATGTTAGCAACAATAGGTGCACCGCTTTATTTTGACATCTATACCTAATATTAGATTTTACCTCCGTCTCCATATGTCAGCAAGAAACTACAAACACTGTGAAAAGTCGCATAGTTTTTTTCTTCAATTAGTAAAATGGCGCGTTTTTGCGTGCGGAAAAGTATTACTGCGCACTTATTATGAAAATAGCTATTTAAGCTTTATAGTTGCTGTATGTATTCTAAAAATTTAACAGCTACATTGAATCTATGAAGAGCTACACTCGTAGGAATTCTCGATCTTCTTGAAATAGGATGGATTTAGGAAAAATATAAGGATTTTTATTTTACATTATTAGAAGAGTTTGAATAATAAAACAAATTTAAAAAAATCCACTAGCTGATTTTCACAACAAAAAAAATTATCCCACCTCTAATTGATGGCAGAAAAAGCTGATGATTTTTCACTAAAGAACATAGAACAGTTGTTGTTAGTGTTCTTAAAATATAACAGCTACATTTATCTTATAAATAGCTACACTCTTTTAGTGGCACTTCAGTGGTTGCCCAATCAACGTTTTTTCAAAAATGTTTTCCTTTAATTACTTCCAGTCCTCTTAAAATTGGCTAGATTTAGAAAAAAAATAACAGGATTTTTTGGTGTACTTTGTTAGAAAAGTTTTGAAATTACAAAACTGTGCTGAAAAACATTGATTAACCCACCTCTAATTGCGTCACTGATGGTAGCAGCCCCGTCTCCAGGCTTTAGGCCGCCCAAGGCGGGCAGGATTTGGCCGCCCCTTACAACAGACCAATTTAGGGGTCAATAATGACCTATCCGGCGAATAGGCGCCCGCGCGGTTTTTTAACCGGTAGGTTCCGGTATAAGGAGATGACTTACAGGGTCTATATTTTCATGGTAGATGTACCACATGGAGGCTACCTGGAATTAAATCGGGAATGCCGGGGCTCAATTTTAAGGGGGAGTTTTGGGGGCTATATGGAAATCGCGTGATTTTTCGCGATTTCTGGCTAAACGGGAGCTCGGAGCGAAATTTTGCCACGACCATACTCCGCATTGCAGAGTCGGGGTTGGCCGGTTAGTGGGTATCACCCACCCCCACGCCCACGGTTTCACGAATTTTTATCGAGAAGTGGGGGAAATCGCGAAACATGTTTTTTAACGGGTAGGTTCCGGTAGAAAAAAGAAGAATTTCGGCAAATGGAAAAAACCGTATTTTTATATCGACCTAACCACCTTCATTTTGTTCCATAGGGACCGGAACCTACCTGGAACCTATCGGAGGAACCTATCGGCTTTTTCCGATCGATTTGAAATTTGGCATGTAGGTAGAGGACCTCAAGACCGACAAAAAAAGGTTCGAGAAAAAACAATATTCTTAGTTTTCGAGAAATCGGCCATTTAAATTCGAGAACGGTCGTAGCTCCAAAACTACGAGTGATACGAAATAAAATACATAATACATACCACCAAAAATAGGTATTTCGACGGCCTTGAGCCCGTATGTGAGTCGCCGAACTTAAAAAATATATATATTGTCGTTTTTATTTTCGAAAAAAAGGATTTTTTTTCAAAGATTTTTTTTTTACCACTCTGTATATGCTTTTGAAAATTTTATTTTTATGTTAATGTTAAAAAAAATATTTTTATGTTAATAAATGTAATGTAATCGTTTCCGCAATAAATCGAGTATTTTTTTTTCAAAAAATTTTTCGGAAAAATTCACGGGTATACCTAAAAAAATCCAGATTTTCATTAAATCGGCTATAATTCGAAAACGGTAAGAGTTAGAGGTAAACTTTGAATGGAAAAAAGATGGGTCTCTCGGGTACTATAATGTGCCGTATCCAGTTTGATTGTACGACGTTCCGTTTTTTTCCAACTCGACCAAACGTGATTTTTATATCTTCTTCAATTGTGTGGTAAAGGAAAGAGATATCTCAAATCGGTTTGCGCCAATATCTGCGCCGTCTTAAGGTCGATCGAAAAGCTTCTATAAAATTTTTCAATAGGAGTTCAAATAAGGTAGATAGATAGGTCGATAAAATGTAATTTTTGTCTCAAAACCTAGCATTTTTCTTCAGATTTCGGCACAAAATAGGAAATTTCGTAGGGGATGATCTTTTTATTTCGAATATCTTTTTGGGTGCGTTGAGTTCGATTTTCGCATCGAAAAGATCGTATGAGTTTTCTGTACCGAAGTATTTCGAAAAAAGTTGAATTTTTTAAAAATGTATTGTTTTACCACCCTGTTGTATAATATTTTGGGAATTTTATTTGTACGATGGTGAAATGTAAGTGGATCCCTCTAATCCTTTCGGTAATAAAAACGGGGAAAAAATATTGAAAAATATTTTTCGAAAAAAAAATTAATCTTGAAGTGGGTACTTTAGAGAGGGATATTTGGGGTCGCGAAGCCCGCATTTTTGGTGTAAAAAATCGCACGAGTTTCCTGTTTAGAAATATTTTGAAAATAGAGGATTTTTTTTTGGGGAAATTTTTAACACCCTGTATGTGATTTAAAAAATTATATTTGTACATTGGTGACATGTATGTACGTGGATCCCTCTGACCGTTTCTGTAATGAACGCAAAAAAAACATTTCATAAATAATTTTCGAAAAAAATAAATTTTGATGTGGGTGTTGGAATCTTATATTCAACAATAATTATTTCAGCTTAAATAAACAGTCTTTATCCGTGACCGCAAATATTTGCTATGTCAGTTATTAGTTCAAAGAAAATAACCAACATGCAGCGGTTGCGATATATTGTATTATTGAATAGGATTTTATTATTAGTTAGTCTGGAAGATTATAACGTAGGATAAATACGCATTTA
>MU185196.1:11491-48833 GCA_016904865.1 Pissodes strobi
CACATTATTCTTATATTGTATCTTTTATTATCTCATAATTCGAACAGTGGGTACTCTAGATAGGGGTATTTGGGGGCGCGAAGTTCAAAATTTTTAGTCTAAAAAATTGCACGAGTTTGTTGTACCGAAATATTTTGAAAATAGGGGATTTTTTGGGAAAATGTGTGGTTGTAATACTCTGTATGTGATTTAAAAAAATTATTTGTACGTGGGTGACATGTACGTGGATCCCTCTAACCGTTTCTGTAAAGAAAGAAAAGAAATATTTCAAAAATAATTTTCGAAAAAAAAAATTTGATGTGGGTACTCTAGAGAGGGACATTTGGGAGCGCGGAGTTCGAATTTTTGCTCTAAAATCGCACGCGTACGCATATGTACAATGCTCCCGCTCCACGCTCAATATGTGCTACATGCTGTTCAGTAATCGATCAATCAGTCGGGTTGCGTTTCGGCCACTTCCGTAAAAATTGTCCTGAATCGTTTTAGAGCGATGTCGCCCGCCTTCGCCACTAGAGATGTGCTAAGTCGCAATTTTTCATTAGCAGTTGCGACTGTTAATGCGATTTTTCATTCACTGCGAATTTAAACTGCTATTGCTAATTGCGAATAGACCGATGTTATATAGTGGGGTTTAATTTTTTTAAGGCGTTAGTCATTATTGCATACAACGCGCGATAAGCTGATTATAGTATGAATGAAGCGTTTTACATATTCGTTGCGAGAGTGTTTATGGTGTTACATACAATCATATTAAAACTTTATAGAAAAAATAAAAACGGCCGCCCTTAATAATCGGCCGCCTCACCCCTGGAGACGGGGCTGAAAAGCCTAATTTTACACCAACTCACACTCACAGCATCTGTAAAGTTTTGAGAACATAGAACACTCTCTATCGCTGGAAAATGGCGTTTCCAGACACATTTATGTTTGTTTATATATCACAAAGAATTATATCCATCTCTGCATATAAGTGCTCTTTTATATATGCGTTCAGTATATTCGACACCCTAAGAAAAAAATGTATGAAGTAGGTCCAAATATCGTATTATTATAAAGCGTTAATCTTAATTCTTCTTTTATTAAACTCCTAATAATTTTTTTGACGAGATACTTGATGCCAATCACAGTTGCTGGAAATCACGCGTATGAGCTGATTTAATGACGTCCCGAACAAGTGCCCTTTATAATTCAATTGAATAATTTATGCCATCTAACTCCGTCCATTGAGAGACAAAAGCTGAAAAGACTTTAATGATTTATACCTTAAGGTAACCGCTAAATTTTATCTCATATTTAATGCAGTTTAATAAACCCTTTAGAAATACGCCTTGGCAATATTTTGAAATCTTTTTTACACTTGGGCATCAGCATACCCCAACTCTTCCCAAATAACAAGTATCTTCAGACTTTATTATTTGATAAACCGAGTTGTAATTAACTAAGTTTCAGGACCCCTCGATAACAAAACTTTCTAAGAACTTCTAAAAGATAATAATACAATTTATAAGTATTGCTTTAAAAACTTCCATTATAATTAAGATGAGATCTGTAAATTGGGAATCGACTGCGCGTATTACTTTAATTTAAGCAGGTTCATGGGAATTAAACTTGCAAAATTATTTTAACATTAATTTTTCTCAATATTAGATATTCTGTAATAATTATGCATGGATTGTGATGCAAAATATTTTATAGTGATCAGAGGTGCATATTTTAAATAAAAGTATTTTTACTATACGAGTGTTTCACAAAAACGAGGTAATTTAAATTTAACTTTGTTATTTCACATTTATAGGATTGTAAACAATAACTAATCCACGGATTTGGACAAGGAATGAGAGAGGTGAACCACATCTTGAATTCCTTCTACAATACAACGTGTTTGCAATGAGCAGCTTCTACTGCTCCTCACAGCAAAAAGGGACCTGGACCACTCTCGATCGACAGCTCTAGAAAAAACGGAATTGACTTTATCATACTGAACAGAGAGGAGACAGTGTAGGATGTAACTTGCTGAATAAGTTTTCAATAGGCAGTGACCACAGACTGATCGGACCCAAAATCTCAATTAACAACTAGAACAAGCGGCGAAAGCTTATTAAGTGACCAGCATCTAGCGCATGGAAACCAAGTAGAGACAAAGCAACCAACAAAGAATAAAATCAGAGCTTGCACCTTTGGAAAATGTTGTAGATCTGGATATAGAAGCCATCAACAAACACACTCATTACGAAATTCTATAAAAACCGCAGTAAGAGAATGTCAGGTACAGAGCACTCAACAAAATAAAAAACTTAGTACAAGTACCAAACAACTAATGGAAAGACAAATAATATGCATCAAACGCAGCAGATGATACAGCTAAATAGAAAAATATTCAAGGCAGGGCAACAAAAACGTTCATCACAAATGAAATATCGAAGGTAATCGAGCGAAACAGAGGCATGAAATCACTGCGGAAGGTTCTCTCTGAAGGCGGGAAAGATATATTTGTAAACTAACAAAACAGAGCAGCCAATTAAAACGAAATTCCTCAAGGATGTCTAAGATTCCTACGCAACGCTATATAGAGATGAAAATGCACCAATCTTAGACATTAACATAAAAGTTTACAAAATCAAGGGTCCGAGGAGGTTCCAAATATATATGAGACGAAATACGAGGGGCACTAAGAGATATGACGAATGACAACTGGCGACCTCCGACGGCATAGCATAGTCGAGTCCATTAAAATCGGCTAGACTACACTACTAAAAGCAATATAAAAGATATTTGATGCTTGTTTAGAAAACGGGACAACACCTTCCCAGTGGGACCGCGTCCTAATTAGAATACTGCATAAGAAAGGAAATATCACCAACTTGCAAAATTACAGATCTCCAAGCTTACTATCGCATTTGTATAAATTATTCAAGAGAATCAGCACCAGGAGCTTGACAAATAAATTCATCCTTTACGAAGCTCATCAGCAAGCTAGCTTTAGAGCCGGATTCGACTCAAATGATCATATACATTCAGTTAAGACCTTTATCGATTCCGAAAAGACCTTCGATACAATAAACCAGCCTAAAATAGTACCGAATGCCATTAATTTAATCAAACACGTGTAGCAAAGAGCGGAAGCATATGTCAAGCTGCAAGACGACTCCCAACATTTGGACATCGCACGGAGCGTGCGCCAAAGAGATCCCACCAACATTTTTTCGATACCCTTCTAAAAGATATGTTCAAACAGATACACTTTGGTGGCATTGAAATTATCATAGATGGCTAGAAACTGCACCATCTGAGATTCGCCGACTATATCTTAATTATCGCAGATAGCATGTATGAAATAAGCCAAATGCTACAGAGAGAGCAGCATCAAAGTCTGTTGGGCTCAAAATGAACACCAACAAAACCGAATACATGCAAGTATTTGTATGAATGAGTAATTGATATGGAGGGCATAGAACAAGTAAGTTCTTATAAATACCTTGGTCACGAAATCTCTACAGGTAGAGATACCTAAACCCTCAAAATTTCGGGAACTTAAGTCAGAAAGTCCAATATGCCTAAAAAGGAAAGTATTTGACCACTGCATGTTGCCTGTGTTCATATCCGGGGCTTAAACACTTACTCTCACAAAGAACACTATACAAACGAAATAGCTATCGCGAAGAGAAGAATGAGGGAGGGAACCGGAGCGACAGATGCGGTTAGCAGTATAGCGACCTTAAAGTAGAACTGGGCTGGCCATGTTGCGCGATTTTCGAACAACCACCGAGCAAAGAAGATACCAGAATGGAGACCGTGCAGAGATGCTTACCGAAGTAGCGGACGCCCACCAACCAGATGTACCGACAAGTTCAAACTGATAAAGACCAACTGGATAGAGGCAGCACAAGATAAAGCTACGGGAGACCTATGTTCAGCAGTGGACGGCAATGGAGGCTTGATTATGATGAAATAGTAACCAATAATTAAATAATGTTCTTATATTTGGGCAAAAAAATTGCAATACTTAGGAACACAATTATTAAAATGTTTTTGAGATGCATTTATGTACCATGTGTTTAAACTTTCCGTCCACATTTTGATATGATTGGATGAAATTTATTATTTATTTTAACGACACATATCTTGTATGTTCGATTGAGAATTGAACCGTCTACTAAGATTTCACCCAATCCTAAGATATTTGCGCAATCTTTTGCGGTTTTTACTCAGTGTTTCTTAACGAATTTAATTCTTTCAAAATATCCGATTCTATTTTGTATTATTTCTTTTAAACGGATTTAAAATATATTTGTTTCTAATTGGTAAATAACTATCCAATGTAAAAAGCATCGAATTGGAATTATACAAATAATGTTATTTTTTGGTAAAGACAATATAGCGCTAAGTATTAGAATATACTTTGAAAATGGGGTGCGTTTTATACAGGATGAACTAGCTAAATTTAAACTTTTCGCCATTTCCAGTTTTGACACGACACCACTTAAACTTTTGTTACTGTAAGACTAATGTGCAGCAACCAAATTAAAGAGGGGAAACATGAACACAGCATACCAAAAATCGCATCGATCCGTTTGAAAATTCCAAATTGGTGATTTTATAAATTTTCAGTGTGAAAAATTACTTTAAGGGTACAAGGCCAACCAACGCATGGCTGTTTTCAAGAAATCAGTTTCAGATTTACAAGCTTCGTGATATTTGCTATAAAAACGTACACAACATCGGAAAATACGAGAAAATCGAGATTAATTTGAAACATGCAGAAAATCGCATGCAATTCCATATTTCGTCAACATGATTCATTATGGAACGTCTTAAAGAATACGTATTCCAATATTTTGACAAGGCATTTACGTTAAAATATAAAGATTTATGATCCATTATATGGTAGCGTCCTTGCTTCTATATAAATAAGAATAATTACAGGTAGCGGGAATAGGACAGCAATAAAGAACGTATTTATTCGTTCAGCGACGTTTCGATGATATATTTCATCTTCTTCAGGCTTCCAATGACGTAATATTTGGGAGCCTGAAGAAGATGAAATATATCATCGAAACGTCGCTGAACGAATAAATACGTTTTTTATTGCTGTCCTATTCCCGCTACCTGTAATTATTCTTATTTATATAAAGATTTATGCATTTACATTTAATAACGTGAAATCTCAATGAAAGGGTTTAAAGCTGGAAAATGGGCCAGGATCGGAAAATGTAGACATTTTTGGTGATTAGGGGCAGTTCCTGGTGTATTTTATCAGATTTTGCTATGAAATTTTTCTTTTAGCAATTGAAACGTACTGACCCCCCAGTCTATGTATTTGCTTCTGAGTCAGATACGTGATCATACAATTTTTACAAACCTATTTGGACCCATCCATTATGTTGTGTGCTTGGTAGCTACCAAGTTCTTTTATAGTTTGGAGCCGCAAAAATGATTTTGTGTTTTTCTCTATTGCAGGGAACTCTTGTTTTCCCTCTCTTTGTTGTTCCTTATCTTAGCAATTAATACACCAAGAACATTTAATACACTGATAACCTAAAACAAACCTTAACAATTTAGCAAGTGAAGAAAGAACATCTTAATTTCCTTAAAGCTCAATATAAGCATAGGTAAGTTAGGTATTTTTGTTAAACTCTAAATATAGTTAATTATGCCACCTTTTATAACTTGTAGTAGCATCCAGGACCGTAGTACTTCGTATGTACCATTTTTATTTCACGAATCAGTTCACCTATTAATAAATTAGCCCAGATAAACCCACACCAGATGCAAAAGATCGGCAAATTACCATTGATTTGTATAGGAGTGGATAAGCAATAAACAGACCAAACATGGCAAATTTACGACCGCGAAATGTAAACAAAGAGATTTTAAATTGGACTTGCGCATTAGAAAATTAGTAGGAGTTAGCTGTTGCACCGTGAAGGGAAAAAGGCAGGCCCGGACTTCGAAAATGTTTATTTCACCAAATATTCGGTAGAGGAGTCTTGCCGATTGTGAAATGGGCCCCAGTTAGCATAATGAAACAAACAATAAGGTATGAATAAGTAATACTTATAATAATTAGACTTACTTGAAATAGGAAATCCCGGGTATTTTGCCTTTACTACTACAAAACACAACCATACACTCTCGGGATTCTATTTTGGTAGCATCGCCCATTGCTTATGTGCGTATTGTTCAATTTAAACGAAAATCAAAATAGGGTACGCACAAACCACAAACGTGAACCACTAAACTAAAACTAATTAAGCAACTACAGACACTAGGTCCAAAGAAAGTAAAAAAAAGTAAAAACTCGAATTATTAACTCAAAACGCCGCGCCGTCAAAACGAAAACACGTCAAAGACAAAAGCCAAGTTCGATCCTGACCGACGCCTGCTGAGACGGCAAGTGTTTTAGTGCGCATGACAAAACGGTATCTTCTTTGTTTACGTTTTTCCATTTTGCGTGGATTTTGTCATGCGCAGAAACCTGTTTTTTCGCCCATAGGTTGCCACTTTTGAATAGTGCGACAGGCGGCTATTGCTTATCCACTCCTATACAAATCAATGCAAATTACTCGTCAGCCAACTTTAACCTTGACGTGGCAGTTATACGCGGCCTGCACCAAATAATCTGGTTATGATTGTTCTTCAAAATTAAAATAGTTGGTCTGCACCAATTAAATGAAAACGTGTTTTGTTGTGGACTGGTTCAGGAAAAATAAAAATTTGAAACATTGAAAATGTTTCTGCTATCCTAATATAGGGCTTCAAATAGTGAAAAAGTACATGCTGCATTTGCCACATGACGTCATACGCGTGAGAGATCGTGTTAGTTTGTTTATTTAAACTTAAATTTGATCATGAGGTATCGGAATCGGTTCAAATGACTAAAATAAATTGAAACTAACCAAAAGTTGGTTGAACGACTAACCAAGACTAACCAAAAGCACCACAACGGGATAAAACGTATCGGAACAGGTTGCAAGCATTAAAATAATTTAAAACTCACCAAAACGAGCCAAATTTTAAGGACTAACCAAAACTAACCAAAAATAT
Organism: Pissodes strobi; assembly: GCA_016904865.1. Taxonomy (NCBI): domain Eukaryota; kingdom Metazoa; phylum Arthropoda; class Insecta; order Coleoptera; family Curculionidae; genus Pissodes; species Pissodes strobi. Next base: position 18,536 of record MU185196.1, read on the forward strand.
TAAGTTTGATTAAAACATATCGGAACCGATTCAAACGACTAGTATACATTGTAACTAGCTAAAAGTAACCGAAAGTTGATTGAATAACTAACCAAAAGCAAATAAAAGCACCAAAACGGGCTAAAATGTATTGGAACAGATTCAAAATATTAAAGTAAGTTAAAACTAACCCAAATTCACCGAATATTGGCGACTAACCTAAACTAACCAAAAACATTAAAGTTGGTTATAAAGTATCGGAACTGGTTTAAATGACTAAAATAATTTAAAAGTAATTGAAATCAACTGAAAATTGATTGAACGACTAATCAAAACTAAGCAAAAGTATACAAAAGCATCAAAAAAGGGCTAAAACGTATCGGCACAACGGCACAGATTAAACTTATTAAAATAGGTTGAATTTAACCTGTCTGGAGACTAACTTAAATTGACCAAAAATATTTAATTGGTTATAACGTATCGCAAACGGTTCATATAACGAAAATAAATTGGAACTAACTGAAACTAACCGAAGGTTGATTGAACGACTATAACTAAAAGTAACCAAAAGCGCCAAGTCGGGCTAAAACGTATCGAAACATGTTACAAATATTAAAATAAGTTAAAACTAACCAAATCAAAACGAGCCAAATTTTAAGGACTAACCAAAACTAACCAAATCATTAAACCGAAAGCAAATAAAACCACCAAAACAGGCTAAAATGTATCGAAACAGATTCAAAATATTAAAGTAAGTTAAAACTAACCCAAATAAACCGACTATTGGCGACTAACCTAAAGTAACCAAAAGCATTAAAATTGTTTATAACGTTTCGGAACTGGTTCAAATGACTTAAATAATTTAAAACTAACTGAAATCAACCGAAAACTGATTGAACGACTATCCAAAAGTATGCAAAAGCACCAAAAAGGGCTAAAACGTATCGGCACAGATTAAAAATATTAAAGCTAGTTGAATTCAACCGAAGTCTGGCGACTAACTTAAATTGACCAAAAACCTTTAAACTGGTTATAACGCATCGCAATCGGTTTAAATGACGAAAATAAATTGGAACTAACTAAAAGTAACCGAAAATTGATTGTATGACTAACCAAGACCAACCAAAAAACTAAAATTGATAACGTACGGAACCGGTTCAAATGACTAAAATAAATTAATACTAATTGAAATTAACCGAAACTTGGTTAAGCGACGAACCAAAAGCACAAGAAAAGACTAATTTTTAGTTAGTTTTAATTTATTTTAGTCGTTTGAACCACGTTATACCCAATTTTAGTGTTTTTGGTTAGTCACCAAAATTCGGTTAATTCGTATTAGTTTTAACTTCTTTCCATAGTTTTAATCTATTTCGATACGTTTTAGCCTGTTTTGGTGCTTTTAGTTACTTTTGGGTAATTTTTGTTAGACATTCAATCAACGTTCGGATACTTTCAGCCAATTCAATTTTTTTTGGTCATACGTTATAACCAATTTAAACGTTTTTGGTTAATTTTAGTTAGTCGTTAAAATTCGGTTAGCTTGTGTTAGTTACTTATTTTAATACCTTTACCGATACGTTTTAGTTCTTTTTGGTTTTTATGCTTATTTTTGATTAGTTTTGGTTGGTCATTCAATCAGTATTCGGTTAGTTTTAGTTAGTTTTAATTTATTTCGACATTCGAAGTGGATCCGATACGTCATAACCAATCTAATGCTTTGATTAATTTTAGTTAGTCGCCTAAATTCGGTTAATTAAAGTTAGTTTCAACTTACCTTAATATTTTTATTTTTAATTTGTTCCGATACGTTTTAAACCTTTCTGTTGCTTTTGGTTAGTCGTTCAATCAACTGTCAGTTAATTTAAGTTGGTTTTAATTTATTGTAATCATTTTAACCAGTTCCGATACGTTATAAACAAATTTTGTGTTTTTGGTTATTTTTGGTTAGTCACCAAAATTCCGTTAATTTGGATTAGTTTTAATCTATTTCGATACGTTTTAGCCTGATTTGAGGGTTACTTTCAGTTAGTTCCTAATTATTTTAGTCACTTGAACTGGTACCGATATGATATAATCAAATTTAATATTTGTGTTAGTTTCGTGTTTTTGTTAATCGCCAAAATTCGGTTCGTTTTGGTTAATTTTAACTTACTTTCATTTTTGCAATCTGTTCCGATACTTTTTAGCCCGTTTTGGCGCTTTTTGTTAGTTTTGGTCAGTCGTTCAATAAATTTTCGGTTAGTTTCAGTTGGTTCCAATTTATTTTTGTCATTTGAACCGTTTCCGATACGTTATAGGTTTAAATAAACAAACTATCACGATCTCTCACGCGTATGACGCATAAGTGTGGCAAATATAGCATGCATTTTTTTGCCACAGCATATATAACATACAGCAAGCCCACTCTCGCTTCGTTCCTATGTTGTAAAAATAATAAACTTTTACGCGCATAGATGCAGCAGCCGACGGCCAGTCTGAGTATATGTATGCTGTGCTGTTAACTCGAGCGGCTGACAATATGGCAACTAGATGCGCAGCAGCTCCTATCTCGACACGGGATTTCAGGCGGAGTGGGTTTGCTATTCTCTTTATGCTATGCCTATACTAGGAAAACAAAAACATGTTTAATGCTAAAATACGTTTTTAGATTGTCAGATATGCAGAATTGATTGGTTAAAACAAAAGTTACAATATCATCATAATAAAAAATTTCCCATATGTGGCCAATATTCTGGCGGACACTGTATAACATTAGTTGGATTTAAAAAATATTTAACTTAACATTGTATCTCCCAGTTTTCAGATTTAATTGAATTTTGTGCTCATTCGATTTTAGAATATGCAATAATTTTGGAAAAAGTGCGCTGGAATGTGCATTAAACAACATTTATACATACCTTTCAGGATCGCGGGGTAATTTAAATAATGATTTTTCGCTAACGCTTCTAGTAGAACAATTCAAATAAAGGCACTTATAACTAGTCATTTTTAACAAAAATAAAACAAAGATTAATTCTTTTTCGTAACGCTCTCGGACTAAAGCAAAAGACTCGCGTGGCTCGCGTTTAGAATCACACTAGAGCTTGCCCTGACTATTTCTTGGGATGGCTGGCAATCCCAAGGAGGCGGAGCTTTAAACGAATTTTTGTTTCATGCGTTAGGTGGGAGGTTTCGCATCTGGTGTGGGTTTATCTGGATATTAGTCTAGAGTAATTGGATTTACGCGAGTTATAATTTAGGTATAATTTAACGGCGCAATACTAACATATTATTGGCGAATATTTAATTACCGAATGCTTCTTTTTTGTGGGTGTGGTACGTTGTACGTGATAATTAGTGCATTGTTCTCTCGTAACAACGGTTACGATAATAACGAAAATTTTAAAATGGGAAACAAGTAAAGCAATATAATTAAACACAAGGCAAGCCGAAATATAACGGTCCAGGAGCCGATACACGAGTTTCCAACAACTCCCATTCACTCAGACATCACACAACAGCGTACAATTCAAATTCAACCAACTATCGTATCATACAATTCGTGCAATTGAAACAAGTGCTAATGACCTATTTAACAGCTTCGGAAAACATTTGAACTTTCGTTCGATTATGGTCTGTCTAGACCCTTTTAATTACTTTTAATTTAAATTACTAAAATTAAGGTCTGATTTGGGACCAGAGCTTGTGTGACCAAGATGACATTAGACGTGACCAAAATTAATAGAACCCATTTTTTTCTTTCCCTTCCCATTTCCGGGTAATTGTGCTTACAGGAAGAATTTGGGTAACTGATTGTTCTCTCCCAGATCTCTTAGCCGTTCCCAGAGTATTCATGTTTGTTGTTTATTTATTTGTTGAGTTTCACAGGCGAACACTTTTCAATATCGATGCTTATAATTTTTGTGATAACTAAGTAGATTTATTGGCCTAAAATAAAACGAAATGAAGATGGGCCATGGTCGGAAAAGTTGGACATTTTCTAAGCGATAAGCAGCGATTTCTTTTGAATTTATGGGACATTTTGAGGCAAAATCTTATTTTAAATGTCGAAATTGTAGCAAGTAATTTCGAAGTATGGAAGACATAACTACTTGTATTTCATAATATTAAGCTGGCATTTTCGAAGTTTTACTTCTATCCTGTGGTTTTAATTACACGCCGATTTTTAATGTATTTTTACAACTAGTAATACAGCATTTGCGAGCTTCCATATTTCAACAGTGATATTAGATTACAGCACAATGTTATCCACAATATCGAAACAGAAATTTAGCAACTCGACGCGCGTTTCACTAAACATGTTAGCATTATCAGGGGATGCTTAATCATTTCCTGCTGATGCTAACATGTTTAACGAAACGCGCGTCGTGTACGCTAAATGTGTAAAAATTCGTTTTCGGTATTGTGGATAAAACTGTGTTGTAATGCATTTGGTCCTAACTTGGTTATGATATTACATATACAAGACGTGATCGTTAAAGTTCAAACATTTGCCACTGGCGCACGCGATCCTTCATCGCTTCTCCACCCTGCAGCCACACGCAGCGAATATAAATATTGTAGGATTGGATGTGTGTCTTAGGAGGCGATTTATTTTACGATGAAAGATAAAAGCGAGTAAATTTCGTCTAACCTTATCAAAGTTTAGAGGTAAAATTTAAGCCCCCAGTACATAGACGTATTCTAAAATAATTTGAATTAAGTTTGTACCCTCTAATACAACTCTCTGGTAAAGTTTACGAATTAATTAAGTATTGTAAACTTTGCTTCAGGTAATTATTGTAGTTCAACCAGACGGAACAAAAACTTTGGCCTTCGATTGCTATCATCGAATATAAGGTATATAAACAGCGAGTATCGACAGGAACTAAAAATACTGTTTTAAATCATTTTCAATCGTGGGGTTTTAGGTTTTAGTTGTCTGGGTGCACAAAGTTTCTCAGAGTTGTGGCACATTATATCGTTGAATATTAGAAAAGACATTTATAATTTTTGTCCAGAAAGGTCGTAAATTATTATTCAAATACCCTATTTTGAAAGACGGTCCCAATAAATGACGAGAGCGGTGCATGGGAACGAAGAGAAAGTTAGTTAAGATTAGGCTGGTTAAATAAATGTTAGCTTGCATCATATTTTCTTCGCATTATTTTTGAAGTTTTGAGTAAACGAATATAGTTAAATATTCGTGTTTTATTAACCCACAACAGAGTCTAAATATTTTTTTGTTCGATTGCCAATTAATACCCAGTAAACATTGCTGCCGCACTGTCTCCTTTACAACGTTTATACATGTTCATAAGTTGGGGAAGTTATATCAAATAAAAACCCAACTATGAACGATTCTTGGGGTTCTGATAACTTCCAATTACATGACAACGTGCCAGATCTTCACCTTCATCAGTATGTTAAGTAGAATATCTTGATTGTTCTCAATATTTTTTTATGCCGAAGGTAATTTATGTTTTTCTGAATATCTTTTCAAGCCAAATAATCGAAATGATCTTTAATAACTGCAAATTGTAAAAACTGAAAGCTGACAACTCAGTTTTTAGTTACACTAATGATAAATGTACAGTAATAATTAATCAAGCGATAAATAGCATTATACTTTTTGATGTTAAAACAGCGAACACAAGCACATATTTACGGTATTTATTTATAGAACTATAATACCACATCATCCATCATAAATAAAAATCTCTAACGACACTGTTGAATAAATTAATTGAGGGGCACGTGAAATATGGATAGCTTTCCTAAAAAAACCTGAAAAAGCTAATTTTCATTAGTGCTACGGTACAATTTTAATTCGATTCAGTTGACAATACGATTTAACACAGTTGTCGTGTATTTGAAAATGTTCCACTTTTTCATATTATAATATAGGTAACTTTTTCTGCCTTTATAGAGTGAAACAACTATTTCAAGAGATAACCATTTAGGAATTCACGGAGAAGTTTTATTGCTCGTTTTGATATCAACACCAATCATTCTGAAATACTTTTGTATGCACAGGATTGTCTCAATCAGTGATACATGCCATACTTATCTTTTGTTCGGTAGGCATTTTATTTTATTAGGTTGTTTCCCAGAAAACTAAGCAAATATTTGTTTTTGTCTACGTTAGTTCGAGACACACTTAAAAGAATAAATAAAGCAGCTATGCCGAATTTTAAACTAATTTGTTTGGTAGATTTTATATTCATAAATTAATTTAAACATACAGTGCATTTTTTGGCTCGGGTCATACGATTTTATGTATTAAATTTGTAACCACATTTTAGAACCCGTTCTACAGGATCAATACAGCTGAAACTTGAAACACATAAAGTCTAGGGTAATCAGGTTTAGGAAGACTGTAAAATATTTTATATCCATTTTTCGTTCAAAAATTGCAGTTTTTGTGCATTTCGTAACCTATGTCTCTCCACTTCAAAGAAGCAGGTGATGTTCGATCATTGTTACAAAATAATTTTTAAATTGGTGCTTCGAAAATGCTGGAAAGCTTTTCAAAATGTCGATTTACTGCAGTACCCATATAATCATTTCCTATGTGGGAAGGTTTTTTTTTTTTTTTATGGCAGTGGCACACACACTAAAGGGAGACCCTATGGCGCTCGACGAGCGGAGTGTGTGCGAGGATGTTGATTGACACGGCTCTTGAATATTTGTAAGTTGTAATTAGTGGGAAACAGATGTCCTGGGAGTGAGTTCCACAGTGATGCAGTGCGCCAGACAAAGGAGTTCTTGTAAAGCGATGTTCTAGGTGTTTCCAGTTGTACGACGAACTGGTGCGCTCTTGCCGTCTGTCGTGACTGTCTGATAGGAGCTGCCAGGGGCGGGATAAGACGGACCAAATCCTGGGAACATCTGCCGTGAAAGTATCTGTAAAACAGAGATATCTCGGCTACATGTTTACGGTGTTCCAGACTATCTAGATTCCGGGTCAACTCCGGGTCGCCGACGAGACGCACAGCTCTCTTCTGAATGGAATCCTGCAGCTTTAGGGTGTGCTTTCTAAGCACGGTCTTATTTGCGCTTTGTAGAGCAAGAGCAACTGCTGCGGTGTATAGAGTTTTTTGTTGCGAAATAGCGCACCAAGCTTCTGGGAGGCTGATTTTGCGATGTTAGCAACGTGGTCATGCCAGGACATATTGCTGTTGACCGAAATACCCAGCAGTCCGATTGACGAGGATGAAGGAATGGTCGACCCTGTCATAATGATGTCAGGGCCCGCTGTATTGGCCCTCTTGGTAAACGTGGCAGCTTGGGTCTTTGCTGCATTGAACTTGACCAAATTTCGGTCGCCCCAAGTTTGAACTTTCTCCAGGTCTTGATTAATTGCTGTAATCTGCTCCTGTCTGCGGTGGTGAGTCTCAGTCGCTGGTAAGGGTTTTTCTGATCTAAAGTCGGAGACAAGGGTACTGTCATCTGCAAAACTGTAAACAGGATTATTTGTTTCAGTCAGCAGGTCATTAATATAGATGAGGAACAGAGTTGGTGAAAGTATTGCGCCCTGAGGCACGCCCGCGTTGATGGTGAATGTGTCCGAGGTGTGTCCATCGACTGCAACGTGCAGAGATCGGCTGTTAAGGAAACTGGCAAGCCAGCTTACATTACATAGAACACATTAATGCAAAAAAAATGGGTATCAAGTGATTTTGAGGTCAACATTAAAAAAAAAACGGTAAATTAAATACGAAAACTCTCCCCCTTTGAGATAGGTTACTTGGTGCGTTGTCACACTCGACTGATTTCCCTGATTTGCAACTATATCTCAGGTCAGATGTGGAATAACCAACCCCAGCTGACAAAAACCAACCAAATCTAATCCTAAGTAACCAGACGAACTAAACAAGCGCTCCAACTAATCATAATTAACCAAAATTGTCCTAAACGAATCAAACAGGAGGGCTCCACGTGCTTGGCTTAATCCAAACTTGTAACACGATTAGTTAATTGCTTAACAACAGGTCCATATGCCAAGTTCACTCAGCGGCTGGCGTGGGTCTACGAATTGGCAGTTAGGCGAAGGCGCCACTAAAGTTTCTACTCGGAGTATATCAATGATTTTTGAACATTGAAATCAGGGCAGTAAAATTTAGATACCCTAGATAAGAATAATGTGAAATTTGAAAATATAATATTTTACCTTTCACTTTAGCTTACCACAGTACACATCTGGATTATAATTAAATCATTTACTTATATGTTAAATGCTTTTATAACTTCATGAGTTGGCACAAGTTGAGTGCAGTGTTATGCATAATGGATTATCCGACCACTCAGCGCTAAAGCTTGTTATACAATCTAATTTTACAACATATAATGATATGCAATATATTAGATCTTATAACGAAAACAATTTTAATACATTTTTAAAACACTTACAATCTGAGGACTGGTTTACTATTTATTTATGAGGTAATGTTGATAAGGCCCATAAGGATTTAGAGGTCTTATTGATATTATTAAATATTACATGGAACTGTCATTTCCACTTGTTAAGGTTAATAACAAACAAATTAACACTAAACCATGGTTAACACCTGGACTTAAAATATCTTCTCGTACTCTAAAAGAAGGAAAAAAAATTAGTCAAATAACCACTTTTACAACGTCTATTGTAAACGCTATAAAAAACAATTGGTTTAGCTAAGAGGACGTATTTTAAAAACTTATATATAAATTCAGATAATAAAAGCAAAGTTGTATGGAAAATAATAAATATGAATGTGATTAATAAAAAACAAATTCGAAATAAAAAAATTATTAAGCTGAACACTGAAGTCCTTAGAGAAAATAAAGAAATAGCAACATTTTTTAATAATTATTTTGTTAATTTGTCAATTCAAATCGATTTTACCCCTGTAAATGCTAACCATACTGAGCTTAGAACAAAAATACATGATTCTACCATGTTTTTAGAGAAAGCCTCCCAGGAAGACGTTTCAAGAGTTATTTTGTCCCTAAAAAATTCAACCTCATCTGGAATAGATTCTATTACTTCCAGAATTTTTAAGAACGGTATAACTTTTTTATTAAGATCGCTTACGTATTTTTAACCTGTCCCTTTCTAAAACCATTTTTCCCAGTGTACTTTAAACTGCTAAGGTAGTGCCTATTCATAAAAAAGGAGATATCAAAGAACCAGGTAATTACAGGCCTGTGTCTGTTTTAGCAACTCTTGCTAAAGTGCAAGAGCGTGTCGTATATGATAAGATGATTTGCTTCATAGGGAGGTATAAAATACTAAGTGACTTCCAGCATGGTTTCTTAAAGGGCACATCCACCCAGTCTGGTGTCTTGCAGTTTTTGGGTTGTTTGTATGAACATCTGGACAATAAAGATAAATGTATAGGTGTTTTTATGGATTTAAGTAAGGCATTTGACCTGGTGGATCATGTCATTCTATTATCAAAAGTGTATAATTATGGGTTTAGAGGTAAAATATATGATTGGCTGACATCCTATCTGTGTGATAGATGTCAAAGAGTAGAAGTGAATGGAAAGCACTCCGACCTTTTGCCAGTTAAATGTGGAGTACCACAGGGGTCTGTTTTGGGCCCCCTTTTATTTTTGTTATTTGTTAATGACCTATACCACAGCTTATACCGTACCGAATCAGTTATTGAACTCTACGTCGGCTCCTTTGATGTCGATGAAGCCAGATTTGACTTTTTCATGCTTTCCTCATTTTTCGCGCATGCCCTTCATACATTATAAATGTTAGGTTTTAATGGCCAGCTGGAACTCAACAGAGACGGACTGGGTTTAATTTAGTTTACATTTTTAGTAAATTAAATTAAACATGATATGTAAGTGAAATTGATAAAAAAGGGTAAACGAGATCGAGAATGATCAGTCATTTATACATAACCATGAATATGGTGTTTATAAGTGTAAAAAAATATATAAATATTTTGATATGAACATGGAATATCAATTTTTCTACAGCCGCGTGCAAAATAACTAATTACTAAATTGAAATGAAATCGCAAAATCGACGAATGCCGTGGATCCTTATTTTGCGCTCTAGCGCGAACCATGATACAATAACCGGAAGGTATGATACCGATCCGTCTCAAATTCGTTCGCTCCGCGCAGTGACGTCATTGCGTGTTTGGCTTCTATTGAAATGCATACGTTTATAGGCACATAATCATTATGTTTTATCTATTTTCTCTATTTATCAAGAAAATTTGTGTCCTGGGTGAAATTAGAAACTAATTATTACATATTAATACTATTTATTTAATAAAAAAAACTAATATTCAACATAAGGTTTATGATGAATGGATCAAAATAGTAATATTAAAAGTAGCATCTTTTGAAAAACGTAATAAACTTTTACGTTTATCTAAAAAACGTTTATTGAGTATTGGCCAATCGAGAGCAAAAAAAAAAGAAAATCGATCAATAATATTTTTTCTTAAATAATAATTTTAGTCATTTTTCTTTTTTTAGAAATTGTTAAATTTATCAAATCCTGATGGTAGCAAGACCATTAGAGATGGAGTAAAATTAATTTCACAATTCTATCTTAACTCTTCAAGAGCTATCTGACGGTACTAATTAGCAGGTGGTACCATCGAGGGTACCATGGGTACCAAATCTGGTACCTCTGTAGGTACCACTGGCAGGTGGTACCATGGGTACCGAATCTGGTACCTCGGTAGGTACCATTGGCAGGTGGTACCATGGGTACCAAATCTGGTACCTCTGTAGGTACCATCAGTTAGCACCATTAGATAGCTCTTGGAAAGTTAAGATATGAATATGGAATGAATTTTACTCCATCTTTCTTTAATGGTCTTCCTGCTACCAATGTGAAAAGAAGCCAAAGTATCGATTTTCAACTGTTTGTAGCTGTGAAACTATTAACTTTAGAGGTTTAAACATCATACATCAAATTTAATATGTTTAGAATTTTAAATAGAATTCAAAAATGTAATAAGATATAGGGTGTTTCATTTCAAAAAATGTAACTTTCTTTGACCACCCTGTATATAAAAAAGTAACGATTAAAAAAATACAAAAAAGTAAAGATCGTTTTACTAGAAACAACTTTTGTATTTAACTTTTTTGCAACCATCGTAGTCTTCGAGATAAGGTATAGGCCCGTCTTAAAGTGGCCACCCTGTACATAGTCATCTTCCTCAAAATGTTTTGAGCAAATACGTGTAGAAGTTTTATTAAATTTATCCTTACGAAAACACAGGTGAACCCATTTACTACACATATTTTGTCTTTGGGAAAAGTGAAACACCTTATATTCCTATCAAAGTTTTTGCCTTGGTTATCCACCTTACATCCGTCCACAGCACACCTCATTATTAAACGTTTTTTAATTAAAAATACCAACAAACACGGTCTAAGGAACAGTAACGCCAACAAAATTTAAATATAAAACATACGAATCTCAAATGCAAAGCACACGTTCGTTCATGTTGTAAATGCCGGCCGGCGCGCGGCGCCAAACAACGCCCTCATTGACGTCACAGGCGAATTGTCGCCTGCGCGATATCATATCTTACGTTTATTGTATCATGAGCGCGAATATGGAAAAGAAAAATCTCAATTTTTCCGTCGAGTGTGCTATGAATGGTCATGGAAACCGAAGATAAATAAATGACAGTCGTGCTTTTGTTACAGTTTGTTGCTGGCAATCCTGTTCTAGCTCGAAGCCCGAATATAATATTATGTCAAAACTGATAGTCATTTGCAAATTTCAGAATAAGTATAGGGAAAAATGTGGATTTAATTTTAAAAAATGCGGCTGTAGAAAAAGTTCTGTGTGTTTTTCGAGCGCAAAGTAAGATTGCCGTTTTCGAAAGATTACTACGAGCAGAAATTTTATCAAAAATGTGATCGTGTCAAACGGCCTTAATAAATTGATATTTCGTCACTCGAAGCCATTTATATATAGTTGTAGGTATGTGACATTGTTCACTACTTATTTCTAATGAAATTTACATACAACCTTTGTAATATTAGTGTGACGGTTCTAAATTGGTTGCCTTTATTATGGGATGCTAAGAGGCTAGACAAAACTACAATTTATGTCTCAAGTTTAAAAAGATAAACTTCCTGCAGAAGGGAGCCAAGCAGTTATCGACGAAGAATATCAATTTATCATGCAATGTGATATGAATGAACTATACTTTAATCTCAATACCTAATCTAAACATCTACTTACAACCTTTCATTTTTCGGAAAACTAAAATATCCTGAAGCTGGATTGGCTTTCTTGTACCTTTTGCAGACAAAACAACGTACGACCATGGTTAACATTGAATACACTTTAATGATTAAATGTCCAAAAAGTTAACACACTTAAATAAATCACCGAACAATCGAGCACAAACAATAACACGAAAACAATCCAATCTAAGAACGTAACCTGCTGCTTCTTGTCAAAAAATCGAGAGTCCAACGCTGTGCGGTGTGTTCAGTTTCCGACTCAACCTCCGTTTATGCCTCTTCGATTCGGCAAACTGTCGTAATAGAAAAAGATAACACTACGTTGGACACCAGACCGGTACTGTTATTCATAAATAAACGAAGTCGCCCTCATATAATTCGGCTCGTTGCAGACGCCAAGAATATGAGGAAAATGCTCCTATTGGTTGGATTTTATTGCTTCAAAACACGTGGAGAGTTAAATAACTGATTCGGTACGGTATAAGCTGTGCCTATACCCGATACTGTGAATTGCGGACAGCTAACAATGTATGCTGACGATACGAGTTACTTATGTTTTAATAGTGAAGTGTCTTTAGTGCAGGCGCAAACTCAGAGCATGTTTGATAGATTTGTAAGATGGTTTAATCAGAATAAGTTGTGTGTGAATGAAAGTAAGACTGTTTTTATAAACTTTACTCCACGTTCTAGTGTATATGATAGCTCAATGTTAGTTAAGGTAAATCGCGTTCTTTACGGCATGTTCAAAATACTAAATGTTGAGGTGTATATTTAGAGAATAGTCTGGGATGGTCAACGCATGTAAGTGATTTGTGTTCCAGGTTGTCTTCAGTGGCATTTGCTGTTTATAGATTAGCACAGGTTTGTAGTCAAAATGTCCTTATTTTTTACTATTATGCTTAATTTTGCAGTCGTGTTAAATATGGTGTTTTATTTTGGGGTTGTTCATCTCAATGTTTGCGTTTATTTCGCCTTCAAAAAAGAATTATAAAAATAATAGAGAATGTCGATAGCCGCACTCAGTTTCAAAAACTAGGTATATTAACAATACCATCTATTTTTATTTTAGAACTTGCGCTATTTATAAAAAAATATATGTCAGATTTTGCAAAAAATAATTATGTACACTCATATATAATACTAGGTGTCAAAATTCTTTGCGTATTCCTTCACATCATTCAGCGACTTTTGAAAATAGTCCAACTTGCATAGGTGTAAAGATGTATAATAAATTACCCAAGTTTTTTACAAAACATTCTGAACTATAAAAAATTTATGAATTACCTTAAAATTGAATGTTATTACTCTGTAGAGGAATATCTAAATATGTAGGTAATAGTTGTTTTATTGTGAAGCGTCGTTAATCAAAAGTGAAATTTTAGACCTAATCTATGCCAATATTGTACCAACTTTGTACTATGGTCCATAAATTGAATAAATTATTGTTATTGTTATTGTAAACACTCTAAAGACAATTAATTCTATCTCAAATTATATGGTATCGCCCATAAACTAATGAGAAGATTCTCTAAAATGTATATATCATCTAGATTGTCAGACTATTAAATCAAATCAAAATAAGATACTAAGTTTCAATCTATGTTCTATAACATTAAGATTATCTAATTTCTGTTTGGAAATAGTTTTAACTAAACCTTGAGTCATTGAGGTTCTGACTAAACGCAGTTAGTCACATAGTACCAAAAATAAGTATTGACTAACAAAAATTAATCTAAATTGATCCCATTGCAGCATACTTACATTAGACCAATAAATAGCTAATAAAGATATACCATATCAATGAATTAACCGTGAAGTAAATATACGTATATAGCCAGTAAGCATCTATTGGTGGAAACGAAACGAACTCATTTCGGGACCTGTATCAAGGCGACAAGTTAAATTTATAAGTTGCGATGTCTACTGCCATAAGGCTTACAGTAAATCACAGTAAAAGCGTATCGTTCAAGTGGATAGACCCCATACAAGAATAAATCAAATAGTTATCATAACATTAGCAAAATAAATTCTCTACTGGAGATAATATCAGATATGATAATGAAGGAAATTAGTATCTCTAAATTAAATATGATAAGAAACAGGAATAGATATATAATAGGTACAATATAACAATATTATCGGTAAGTAACGGTAACTGGGACAATAAAAGGTAATTTTCTATCTAAAGTCCTTGATGGTAAATTTGAAATAAAATTTAAAAAACTAGAGCTACTTGTATCTAGTAGGCTTTTCAGACGTAGAATCCACCGGCGTCTCTTGCAAAGCTACCTTTCCACCATGTGGTCCCATCACCTTGATAAAAGTCCTCTATCGGGCGAAATAGAACTGGTGAACTCTCTAGGTCAGCAGAGAACAAGACACTGAAGGACGTTCAGCCTTAATGGAGCAAATGCTGGCCCACGAAAGGTCACTAGTTAAATTATAAGTAATTTTCAATATTCAATATAGACATACTAACATGTGACAAACATTTTTCTCTAGAAAGGGTAACTACATTATTAGTAAAATACCGTTATTAGACAATATGGCCGATAATTCGAGCTCGAATTCGAGCAAATATACTAAGACGTTCAGCCTCAATGGAGCAAATTCTGGCCCACGAAATGTCACTAGTTAAATTATAAGTAATTTTCAATATTCAGTATAGACATACTAACATGTAACAAACATTTTTCTATAGAAAGGGTAACTACACTATTAGTAAAATACCGTTACTAGACAATATGGCCGATAATTCGAGAAAATATACCAATTTATCTCACGACAAGATCAGGCGGTAATTAAACCTGATGACTGAAAGATGAATGATAATTTCAGATTTCAAAACCGGTCGTTTTTATACCCTGCACGCTTCAAGCGTGCAGGAAAGAAAGCCAAGGAACCCGTCCTTTTCAAAAAAATATCTACGACATCCGTCAAGAGGGCGCTCCTAACGGAGTCATTGTTTCGAGGAACTCGGAACAGCATTCATTAATCCTGGTGGGTTGCATTCAGAAGTAAAGAAACGAGAGTGTTGAATCGATCAGTAAAAGGGAAGAAATCGCATAATTGTGTAGCATTTACAACGCTACAAATTATGGTATGCCATTCTGTAAATAATATTTTGTTTTAATTTTATAAATCCAGAATAATTTGCAGAAATGAAGGTGTGTTTTGTTTTTTTTCTTCGATACGATGAGGGATTTAAGTGTAAATATATATTTTTGATTAAACTAGAATAAATATCACAAAAAAATAATATCTTGATTTATGTTTGTATCTGACTTCCAGCATAACATTTAATTTTAGCAAATCATATATTCGAATGATATTATTATTTTTTAATATTCAGGACCCAGTATCTTCGTAACGAAGCCATTTTGGATCATTAAAATAAAAAGTTTTCGTCTTAAAATATCCTCAGCAATCATTTCCTCAAGTTTCTCATAGGATTTTGAATCACCTTCTGTACAGTGCTGGCTAATGATATCGAACAAGAGGCCATTATAATATAGAACAGAACAATAATTTGATTTGGCCATACGTACGTGTTTGACAACTAAGCAAGCATATATGTTATAAATGTTATATTATGCGCAAAACATCAGGTTCATTTGGTTTTTAAGAAAAGGAGCTGTATATTATGATATTATATTAACCTTCGCCGACCATGGACCTGTGTTTATTAACAAAAAGCGTACCAATTTCAATCTTTATTTTGATTTATTTTGCTAAAAAGTGCTTTAACCGCATTTTTTTGCATTAATGTGTTTTATGTATTGTAATTTTTCATTTGAAGCCAAAAAAGTTTCAAAATCGAATGTACAGTTCTGTTCATAAAAAAGTCATACACGATTTTTACTATGTAAACCTGCCTTATATGAATTATAATTTCAAAAGAAAGTCATACAAGTCACACATAGATACATAAGTTTAATAAGAAAACAACCTTACAACTAAATTTTCAAACAAAATATTTATATCAGCAGTAACAAAATTTTAGCAAGCATTGAGATTAAATCCGAAAAGTGTAGCATAGCTTAAAGCATTACAAAATAATAAAATTGATAATATTGACTGTTTCTTTTTGTCCTAATACTTGGTCATAGCTCCATTTCTATCTAAAACCTCATTTAGCCGTCTGGGTATTGAATTATACAAATTTCTGATTAAATGAGGATCGTTGCTCAATTCGTCCCAGGATTCTTCTATAAAAGCTATGAGATCTTGCCTGTCGTTTGGTCTGAAATTTGTGTTATATATTTTTTTGGTCATTAAACCCCACACGTTTTCCATAATATTTAAGTCGGGGCTTCTTGAGGGCCATAACATAGTTTCTATGTTGTTCTCAACAAACCACTCCCTTATTATAGCTGCGTTATGGACCGGACAGTTGTCTTGTTGGAATATAAAATTACGATCGGGAAAATATTCAGAAACACTCGGTAACATTATATTTTCTAAAATATTTCTATAAGAAATTGCAGTAAACCTCTCGTCTATAATCCAATGCATTCCAAGACCTCGACGGCTCAACCATGCCCAAACATTCACTGAATACCGCCCTGACCTTTCAGAATTACTGATGTATTTTTCTTCAAATCTGGTTCTGTAGGGTCTGTACACTCTGATATGACCGTTGAAACAAGATTGAAAGACTTTTTCATCGGTAAATATTACCGTGTCTCAGTTTTCTCGTAAAATATTATTCAGGGCAAAAATAACTCTTCCCTGTTTATTCTCGTTTCGTAAAAACATTTTCCGGGCGGCGACGAAATTTTTTAATCGTGAGTGTTTTATACGCCGACTGGCCGTTGATCTAGAAGCCGGAAAATTGGTTTGTTCCATTGCGTTCCGTGCTACCTGAAAAGGGTTTTCTTCCAAATATTCTATTAAAGCATTGTCTTCTGCTTGCGACGTAATTTTTCTTCTTCCAGGTGGCTTTCTGCTTTCCACTGTCCCTTCGGTTTCCCATCTATGTTTGATTTTTTGTATTGTCATTTTATCTACGTTCATTATATGTGCAATGTCTCTTACATGCAAACCATCTTGCAAATACACAATTATCTAAGCCCTTTGAATATTATTAAGTCTTGGCATTATTAGAATTCTGTCCAGGATCTGACAAACGATATTTATTATTTACCAAACTGTCAAAGTCATAATTTGAAATTGTCAGTCATTTTCAAAATTTCCAAAGACGGATTTACAGTAGGCAAGATTAGCTGTATGACTTTTTTATGAACACAACTGTACTTATGCCACCGAAGCCTTCAAATTGCCTTAAGCTACATCAAAAGAATGCCAGCACAAGGATTCGTCGATGACCTTATCATTTTTTATCCTTCCGAAAAAGGTAAGAGCAATTGCTACCAAACGAGGAAAAAAGAGAAATACAAATATTTTAAAAGCGTTAACGACCATATCATCATAAATAAATAATTTCTCTCGGATGAAAGTATTTCTGTAAAAAAATTGGGCACGTGAAAATCCTTATATAATTTAAGAAAAGGAAGCGCATATTCAGAGCAGCAAGGTAATTCTTGAAGGTAAAATAGTTGAACTATTTTTCATAGAAGATGGTCTGAATGCTGAAGGTATTTAGAACTGCTCCAACATCAAGTTGGAGAGCGCTGGCAAGTTAATTTTTCAACATGATAGTTGAGCAGCTGACACCGAATTTTTGAATACCGCGTTCCCAGGGCGTGGTTTTACTAAATATAAACTGTTTCATCACAAGGATACGCCCCCAGTCCGCGATATTGGCTTATTCAGTATATAAATAATCCGCCTCAAGGCATCACAGCAAAATCTAATTGCTTACAGCACTAGGATTATTTAGATCTAGGAATTATTTCTAATGTTGTCAAGTTTCGTCCACGCTAATATCTTACTAGTATTTACCGATGACAGTTAAGTTCAAAAACAACATGTATGGATAAGTCTCCATTAATCGTAGTTAGGCGTATAGTTCAAGGTTGTGGTTGTTTTTTATTTTGGGTTAGTTGTGTTGGTTGCGCCCTTGGAGTTTGCCGAGGGCAATCCTAGGTGTTTTATTAATGTCCCACTTGACGGATCACAAAATGTCCCACGGATATTTTGTTAGTTAATCGCTTGTTCCTATGTTGTTAAAATAATAAACTTTTACGCGCATTGACAACCCCTCCAATGCACTCAATGCAGCAGCCGGCGGCCACTGTGAGTGTATGTATGCTGTGCTGTTAGGTCGAGCAACTGGGAATATGGCAACTAGATGCGCAGCAGCCCCTATCTCAACACGGGATTTCAGGCGGAGTAGGTTTGCTATTTTCTCTCTATGCTATGGTAATGCGTTGGGATAGACTATCCATTGAAAACCCAATAACGCTATTTAGGGGCGTGTCGCTGTGTTATAAATCGCTCCCAGGTCGGTGGCTTGGCCGTTTTGGGCAATTTAAACCCCGAGCGCGAAGCCCCGATATTTTGTCATAAGATTACTTTTACTGAGGCTATCTATCCTCGAACATACAAGAGCTTCGAAACAGTGGAAACTACTTTGAAAATTTATTTAGGACATTTTAGTCTCTACTACGTTGGTATTTTATAAATAAATAATAAAATACTTTTTATCAATAAGTAATATAATTGTTCACTTATCTCCTTAGATTTTAAGATACTTGTTGAGCTGACCATCTTTAAGAACCCTGTTCGAGGTTTCGCCAGTATCATAACACGTGAAGTCTTATGATCCGTGTGAAACAGATTGTATATTATTATAGGTAGGTTTAAATTAATAATTTAATTTTTCTCTTTTTTAAATACTATGTAAACGGTATTTGTAATTCTGCGTAGATAATATTTCCTCTTCTCACTTATGATGTCTAGAAACTACTGTAATAGAGTTTAACTTAATTTTTGTAAAATGAGCCAATCAGTATGTATTGCTGCGAGATTATCTGACGATAATAGGCAGAAATACGGAACGTGCCATGCATTTTTAGAGTATATTTTATATAGGATCCGATACAGTGTAACAGAGCGTTCGCTTCACTGAATATTTATGTAATTTTATTTAGTGGTTTTGCTGAATTTTTAGTTAACAATTGCGCATCCATAACGGGACGATATCGGAAAAATGTTGAATGCATATTCAGAGTAATGATTTTTTCATTTGAAATATGACTGCAATTACGAGTCTATTGTGGCTCCTGCTAATTATTTTTGTGACCAATAAAAGTCCACATACTTTATATTTGTAATCACTAAAATTCAAACCTGTATTGTGGACTTTAGCTTGATAGATGATTGTAAATTGCAACATGTCAAGAACAGCTTTAAGTATATTCGTATGAGGAAAAATCGATCAAGGGAAGCGGCGTCATTATTATTGATTGTTATTTCTACAGCTAAAGCCTACTCATGGCTATTACAATTGATTTAGTACTAAGATCCATTCAGTGGTTCAATCGCGAGCATACGGTAAATGTGCGAATTATCGTACACTAAAACGCACACATGGATTTTATTTTGCTGAGGAGCTATATTTTGAAGTCATCTAAAATAACTGGATTAATAATAATAATGATGATAATAATAATAAAGCAGGAAAAAGGTAGAACATCCCGAAGATACATACAAGTATTAAGGAATGCATCAAAATCAACATATCGACCACACGCACCTGAAGAATATGTTCTCCGAGAGAGTACTCAAGGTTGTAAGGTTCTGAACACCAAACTTTCATCTAAAAACCAGATCACCGCTCTGAACACCTGGGCAATGTCTGTATCTTAACCTACACCTTTGGTATTTGGTATCCTTAAGTGGTCTGATGCCAACCTAAATGGACTCGACGGGCTATTCCAGTGACTGACGACCAAATTCCGATGTCTGCACACCAATGCATCGGTTAAGAGGCTATACCTTCCCTGAGCAAGCGGCGGTGTAGATGTACATCATACCTAATGATGTACATCTACAAGTTGTGCAGACCCGAGGAGAAGAACATACGGCAACAATCAATAATTGCTGAAATCCGAAGATGATCTGATAAGAATAGTAGCCCAGGAGGATCGAGGATATACACCACTGAATTTACAACACCGCAATCTCGAGTTCGACATAAGCTCAAGGCAGGAAGATCAAGCCACCTGGATGGAACAAGCCCTGCATGGTAAGTTTCCAAGAAGTCTAGAAGCGGACAACGTCGATATGCCGACCTCACTTGGATAGCTCGGCGCCGGTTACCTCTAACCAGAAACCGAAGGATTCTTCATGGCCATCCAGGATAGAGTTAGCAGGACTCGCAACTATGAAAAATATTGTCTAAGATGATAAGAGTAGGAAGTGTGGGTGAATCTATAGAGCATATCATCGCAGGCTGTAGATCACTCGCAGATAGCGCATACCTAGAATGTCACAATCAAGTGGCCAAAATCATCCACCAACAGCTGGCTGTCAAGAACGGACTCCTTCAAGTATGCCCACCGTATTACTAATACCAGCCCCAAGCAGTCTTGGAAACAGATAAAGCGGGACTGTATTGATAGGACAGGCCTATAATAACGGATGGAACGGTGGACTACAACAGACCGGACATCGTTATCATAGATAAGGAGAAAAAGACTGGAACCATCATTGACATAGCTGTGCCGCTATCTCATAACGTCAGAAGAACTGAGACAGAAAAAGTCACAAAATACGAGAACCTTGCAGTAGAGCTGAAGGACATCTGGCAGCTGACTAAAGTCTTCACAATCCCACTAGTAATTTCGGCTGAAGGGATCACTTTGAAGAAACTCCCTAAAAATCTTCAGGATTTCGGATTATCCCAGAACATCATGGGATACGCGCAGAAGACAGTTATACTTGTACTTGTACTTGAGACATGCCAAATAACCCGCAAATTCCTGAACGGAGCCTGAGTGGGAGAAACTGATTTGTTTTTCCACCGGTTTACCCCAACCTAGTAATCAGGCTAAATCGTTACCAGCGTTAACGATAATAATAATAATAATAATAATAATAATAATAATAATAATAATAATAATAATAAGCAACTTGTACTAAAAAAAGATAAATCAGTTATAATTTACAACATGTTAAAGTACACACTAGTTGCATAGTCTAACTTTATGAGCTACTCTGCTGAACTACATACAAATGCACACTATAAATAAACTATAAATAAACTAATTAGTAAATTAAATTAAGCGCAAATTAGTAGATTATTTCATGTAGTTTAATCATGTCAGTATTTCAAAAAAAAAAGAATCATAATAACAAATAAAAATGAAAATAAGCAATAAAATACAAACATCAACCTAAAAGTCAACTATAGAAAGGACAAGTCACACCATTCTTCTGTAAGTTAAAAAGAAATTTTTTACACAATTTTTAATGATTAAATGTTATTAATGTTCTGCGGAAAGAGAATTATAACATCTAACTAAATTATTAACACATTCACTGCCCACGCGAAAAACGAGTATTGCGTCAGGTGCCACTACAGTTTTTCGGATATTTTTTAAATTAGATACTTAAAACTTGTTAAAAATGAACTCAAATATGGATTTTCAACTTTTTTTTATAAAAAAACAAAAACGCGCTAGGTGCGTTGTGGGCACTGAGTAACATAAAAACGACGCTCAGTGCCCATAAACGCGCCATACGCGTTCTTAAAAAAATGTTTTTATTACTCATATATTTTACATCATCAGTGAGGCCTTTATTAGGGTCACATCTAGGTCTTTTGGGTAAGTGCCCAACATCTTTTGAACAACCAGGCTGTTGGCCCCTTATAAAATAACGATTTTGCATAAAACCAGTATTCGGTGCCCATCAACGCACCTAGCGCGTTCACTGAAAAAAAAAACGAAAAAATAATGACCATATTTTCTTTACAATGCATTTTTTCCTGTATTTTATACTCTAAAAAGGAATACAAGTAGATATGAAATGATCCTTACCGTTTATAACAGTGCAATCGACTTTTCGAATAAAAAAGACCGCCAAAAGCACAATTAAAAAAATAAATCGCAACCAACCTACTCACATTACGTTTGAACCAGTACTAAACGCCCAGTCGTATTAGCAAGCGCGTGCAGTTATGCCCGGTATTTCTGTGGTGCGCAGAAACTAATAGACACAAGAACGCGCCTAGCGCGGTGTGGGCACACCGTCGAATTTCCAATCAACGCGCTAAGCGCGTTGTGGGCAGTCAATGTGTTAATAACAGAACGTTGAAACATGCAAATCATCTTTAAGGTAACTTAAGACTTCTGAAAAAATGTTTAACGTCATATTCAGATTATAATAAGTGAAGAGTGGTGGCTGTGTGCATGTATGAATCATACCAAATGAAACACTTTGTATTCCATGCAAAATTTAATCCAAAAGGACTTCTTATAAAAGCATAACAGAGCGCTTTCGGCCTAAGCCATCATCAGTGTTACTTGTCATTGGTCCTGAAGAACATATCGACGAAGAGTAAACAAACAACACCAACAAACAATGCGTTGTGTGGGCGCTTTACGTGGAACGACAAAATGTGTCGTTGAAACCCTAAAACTTAAGTTTATTTAAAAGAAGCTGGTGATGAATTGTATCAAATGCTTTTGAAAAATCTGACAATATAAGCATAAGTGATCTTTTGTTTATCATTAGCGCGAAGAGTATCATCTGTAATAATTTATTTCCAAGCAACAGGTCAATATATGAACAGCACTAAATTGAAATTCCATCAATACTTGTTGCATAGCTTTTATGTTATTTAAAATCTCGTTTAGATATACTAGCTAAATTAAAAGTAAACTTAAAATTTTCATTATATTTATTGACTTCGTAAAAAACGGTTCTTTCATTTGAAGAAGCGAAGCAAAAAAAATTATATCATTAGGATCATAAAGGTTTTTTATGAATTGAATTATGCTGGTTACTGTGCTAATTTCAATCTTTTAAATTTTAGAGGGGTGCTGTTTCTTTGTGATATAAATATCTTAATATTTTCAGTCAACCAAGATGTCTTAGGTTTATTGATTCTCGAATGGGTGCGTGACCCTCAAATATACTTGCTGAAAGGACCCCGCACCCGACAAAGAGAGAATTTCGGAACCATACGATTTTCTTTAAATTTTAATGTTGTAAGTATGGATAAGTACTTCACAAAAATGTATGTTAGAGTATGGTGCCCACCGACACCGGTCTAAGCAAGGCCACCTACGACCGTGGTCTAAGCCGCCTTTCGAACCCATTTATCTTTAATAATAATTAGATATTATTACTATTAAAAAGAGATGTTTTGCATTAATTTGTCGACATTTGAAGAAAAAACAGCATATTTTATTTGGAGGAAAAGTTACTTTTCCTCCATATAAAATAATATACTATTTAAGATGTAAGTTCAGTGGCGTACATAAAATATTAAAAATATTTTTCACAATTTTTTTATATTTTTATGTACGCCACTGGACTTACATCCTAAAAATTATTTTCTATGCCCACAGATGTTACAATCCATTAAATATAGGCTAATTTTTAGCTTAAAATGCAAAATAATATAAATATGTATTGTGATTAGCGTAACTTTGATATGCCACTGTAGCCAAATGGAGGGGCACCATAATCTAACATACATTTTTGTGAAGTACTTGTCCATACCTACAACATATTAAAATTTAAAGAAAATCGTATGGTTCCGAAATTCTCTCTTTGTCGGGTGCGGGGTCCTTTCATTAAACATTACAATCTTCTTATCAATATTATTTTTATATAAAATATTATCCCATTGTCGTTGAAGCATATCGCTTTTAGAACGAACAAAACTGAAATTTCTAAAGTATCTATATTTGTCATAGGAATAATAACTGGCTTATTTAAATAAATTTTACAATAAAGAAATGTATCATCAGAAATTAGATCCGCTGTAATAACTCCTTGTTGATTTACTTTTGAAAGGTCGGTAGCAAAATTAACATTTATTAATGTACTTACAGTTCTAGAAATACGAGTTGGTTCCTGTATGACCTGCGTGATTATTTAGAAACATTAATTAATATTGAAGTAACCCAAATAAAATATTTCTTCCACGTTAGGGCAGATGTAAGAAAAAGTATCATCAAAATCGGTAGTTAAGCTACTAAAATTCCAAAAAGGCGGTTTATAAAAAAAGCTCAAAACCCATAAACATATTTGAATTTTTAGGACCAAATTTTCTAGCTGCGGATTTATAGCAAAATCAAATGTGATTTCAATAGTTTCCAAAGAAGTAGTCACATAGGCGCCTAGGCCTCCACCGCTACCCGCACGATATTTTCTAAAAAATTTATAAATAGGAATATTAGAAAGTAATAATTGTCAGTTTCAGATATTAAGTATTTGCAAAACCCCAAGTTAAGTAAACATAGGCATTCACGTTCCTTATTTTAGAAGGAGCCAGACCTCATTATATACTCAACCTATTACTATTACCATCCATCTTGATTATTTAAAAGGAACGACCCAATTTATTAAAATTTTTGGAGTCTCGAAGTTCTAGTAACATATCCTTGAATATAATGGTTTTGGAAACATTCATAATTGAAGTCTGATATTTTACACCCTTTAAAAGCAGTGGAACTGAAATGGTTTGTATTTGAACAGAGATCTTCTTCTTATCACGCCCTTCCGAAAGTTGGTGATCCAAATGACAATTGTAGCATTGGAAACTGCAGCGCGAGAAATATCCTTCCTTAGACGAAATGAACGTTAGACGTTTTTTCTATACTCTAAGGGCCCAACCATCTTCTCAAATTCTTTAGCCATGAGTTCTTTTGCCCTCTATTATGTTCAGAGCAACTCGTATTTTTCACCTCTCAGCACATGACCCAGGTACTGTATTTTCCTTTCTTTGATGATGGTCAGTTGTCACTGGCCGTTTTGTCTGGCGTATATCGACGCGTACAAAAAAAAAACTAGAATTTGTCGGAAAAAGAATACGTTAAGAATTAGGTCGTTTATATAGTACACTTTAGTTATAATAGAAAGGGACCTGTCGTGAATCAAGATGCCCACCATAGGCATATAACTTTATATGTCTATGATGCCCACTCCTGAATGAGATTGTTCCTTTCTTGGGTTTATCGCTATTTATTAAGGTGTAATTAGAGTATTTAGATGTGCCTTTCTTTTTTATTGTCTCCGTGGGACCAAATATTGCATATGTACGTTCATTTCCATTATAATTTCTTAATCGTTTTTGGTCTGGTTATTAATATTCCAGGAAGCAGATTTCAAAATATGCTATTTACATTTTTCTTTCCAGAGTCGTGTCCATTTCGTTGCCCTTATGGTCATACTTTTGATCCGTTCATCGTCGGCATATGTACAGTTGTTGAATAAACCAGTTCTTTTAGATATTCCCAGAAAAGAATAAGTTTAATAGATTGTAGGTCTGGCGACCTGGTGGTCATAAAATAGGTTAGCCTCGACCTACCCATTGATCACCAATACCGCTTGATAAATACTGACGCACGAAATATTGGAAATGAGGTGAGGCACCGTCGTGCATGGAACCACATTTGACCTCGGGTTGGGAGGGGTACGTTTACAATACATTATTTACATTTTGTTGTTAAACTTGCTGTTACAATGCACCATCGAGTTTGAATAAAAACTTGCTTATAGTGTATATTGTGTGAGTTGATTATATGGCATCTTGTTAACCTGCTGCATCGACGATAAATAAATTACGTTTTGGATATACTGCTGTAAAAACCAGTCATAATCCTCTGAAGAGTGCACTTTTTATGCCTGGTATAGATGGGCAGCTGATCTTTAAAAAAATCATATGCAACTGGCATTCGAACATTGCATTGCACTAAAAGCTTTCAGCAATATCATCTAATATTTGATCTTCCTTATGAAGATGTCGCACTCTCCTTGGGTCTCCTTTGTTACCAGGTCGCAGTAAGAAATGTCCTAAAAATATTCGGAATAAATTAACTTCAATAACTTTCATAGTTTTATTGATATTACCTATTTTTCTTAAGCTATGATGAACTTTTCAGCATAATCATAAACTCTTCTCGCATCCATAGGGTTGCGTAGCGTTTCTCCTTAAATTTTATCAGCATATTCTTCACATGAGTATTCTTTCATTTCTCATTGTTACTTTATACTAATTGTATCAACATAAATGAGGAGTGCCTTTTTTGAAAAAAAAATTCGGAGTATTGTATGTACCGGTACCAATGGTAATATTTGAACATCCGCTATACACCCCCGCTGTCATAGTTTGAAATCAGTAATTACTTCACACTTGCTAAATAATATATAATACATTCCAATTGGTAGGTACAGTCATAATCATGCACGCACAATACAACTGGTACGGAAGCAGACATTTCGTTAATAAAACGGTTCAAACCTGTAAGATATCTAATTATTGGCAATAATTAGAGCTATATTTTGCCATCTTGATAAACAGGTGGCATGAAGTCCTATCATTTATCATAATATCGGCCATAATCATCCACCCAACGCCACAAAACCTTTTACCCCAAGTTCTCGTCACGTCGAAAGCGTGGGTGAGGGAATAGCATGAGACGGATTAAATTCAAGCAGACTTTTTCTAATATCCTAAGCACAAAGGGTCAGACAGAATACACAGGTGTATTATTAAATTTGAAATGTATTGCCACCGAACATAATAAAGACCAAATTGCTTTAGGTCACATTGAGTCTCTTGCTTTCCTATTTTTGTTCCTTATTTAGTACAGTAAACACCTAGTAAAAACAAAACAAAAATAAATTTGTATTTGCAACATTTTTGTCATTATTTCTAAGAAAGTGCAACTGTAATTTAAAATATAATAGATATAAAATGTCTCGAGACGCAAGTTATTGATCAAGGGCCCTACATAATTGAAAGCAGAGGAAGCATTTTAAACAGGGTTATCTCTAGTAATTAATGTAACCATATGTTGTACACCATACAGATAAGTTTCTAAGGGAACGTTTCATTAGTAAAGCAATTCGATCTTAAGCTAAATAGTGCCTATTGCGGATTAAATCGGTAATTATTGTAAATTTTGGAATTCGGCGTCCTGGTAAACAGGGCCTTAAATTCCTTTGTAATAGGTTCCCTATTTCTCACGCTAAAAGCGACAAACCGCCAGTATTCAGTTTACAGCTTTAAATTGATAAATTGATTCAGATAATTCGAATTATTATATTACAGAGATTGACAAGATGTACGTACGTACGAGGAAATCCAAATACAGCTTTAAATGCCTTATATCTCTTCTTAGTGACCAAATACGAAATCATGAAGAATGTAAATTCATCTAGATTACCCTTTATAAAAGGCATTATCATTTGTAAAGTGGACTCTTGTACGGTTTTTAGCGTAGATCCTCGACAAGTGATCAGCTTTCCTATAAAGACATTATATTTCTCGAAAAAAAAATCCTTGGATCGATGTTTTTAGATTTTCCCTTAAAACTACATTATCCCCTCAGTTTCAAAACAGACAAGAATTTATCCTAGAAATTCTTTACCGAACTGTCCTCGATTTTTTCGATCCTCGCGGCTTTTTCGGCGCTAGAACGATTCAAAGTGACCCCTTTTTCAAAGATATACCCGCCCAGAACATATAGTAATGAATATCCAAAGCTGTTTTAAATGCCCAAAAAACATGTTTCAAAAAATCTACACTATTGTGCTTTCTATTTTGTAACTCCTAAAATAAAGACGTTAAAGAGGGGATAATTTATAGTCACCAAGTTACTAATCAAGGGTCTTAAATAATTGGAAACAGAGAAAACATTTTGAACGCGATTATCTGCAATTAGTGTAAGCATATGTTATACACCACACAGATAAGTTTCCTAGGAGATGTTTCATTAGTAAAGCAGTTCGATCTTAAACTGCATAGTGCCTATTGCGGATTAAATCGGTAATTATTGTAAACATTGGAATTCGGCGTCCTGATGAACAAGGACTGAAATCCCTTTGTAATAGGTCCCCTATTTCTCACGCTAAAGGCGCAAGCCACCATTATTCAGTTCGCAGCTTTAGTTAGATAAATTGATCCCGATAATAAGAACAAGTCCGATGCTGTATGTTGGCCGTAAATTCGGTGCTATGTGGATTCGTAGCAGTAGCATGCACTTTTTATTTAATATAAAAAAAACTCATTCAATGTTGTTGCGCGTAAAACCATTTTAAATGAGTCTACATAAAATGAATAAGATGTTACATATCCTTAGGATACGGCCAGCGCAACATGTGCTTCGACTGCTCGTCGCTTCGGCGTGGGAGTGGGTCATTATTTACTTTTGACCAGTTTGAAATAACTAAATCCGCAAACCCAAACTAGAAGATCGTCGGTTTTGAGAATCCTCAAGGGCGATTCAAAATCAAATGACTATTAAATACACTTGTTTTGGTTGAGGTATTTCAGGGCAAATAAAAGATGGTACGTTCGCAGGTTTAAGTTTATTGGATGCTCATTAGGCAAGTGTTGACGTGTTTCTCTCAATAAACAAAATGATATAAATATAGAAGACATGTAAAAGAGCTTAATTGGAAACAAATAATAGCCTGATATATGCTCACAAATATAGAACTAAGTCATATCGGAAGTAACAATATAACATAACAAATGATTGCGAAATATCCAAAATTAATTTCAAAAAATTATTAATAAACGCAATATGCATAAGGTATATATCGTCACATATACTAGTACTTAAGAGTTATTAGTATAATACCTATTGCTATTAAACCTGGAATACGTGTCGCATTTGTACATAAATAAATCTTAACGAATCAGTTATGAAGTACGTACCATTTCCAAAATAATTATAATCAGACAGTTCATCATTCAGAACAACAATGTTTAACATTTACCGCCATTGTAAATTGTGAATATAGGGAAATATATGAAAACAAACTATGAGCATTAATCGATCCTAACTAGTAAATATAGCAGTTATTTAGATTAGCATTGGTAAGCTATGCTTACACCTAAACAGTTGCAAAGAGATCTATATCAATGCAACGCAGAAATAAATAAAACACGCAATCTAATAAAACGCTGAAGATACTAATACCAACCACGCCAATACCGTTATGTTAACCTACACACTTATCTTATCTGGTCTCCGTCGATATCACCGCCGGCCTTCTGAACGTAGGCTGCTAGGTACCTTGAGACCCATAAACTCTCAGTGTCAATTTAAGTTAGTGCCCCTACCTCTGTGGCAGTCGGTACCAAAAAAATACAATCAACCGGACTGACGCGTAGCTAGATTGGGTTTTTGGTGGCAATGACGAATGGGAGCAAGGTTCTCTCCTACAGGCACCCCTTGAGGAAGAAAACGGTCTATTTTGTTCCGGAATCCTCCGTACATTGCCAGTTACCAGAAGAAATCTTGACCAAAATCCATCAGATTCATAGTCAATTAATTTACTACACCAAACTGGTAACTATGCCAACTCCTCTAGCCCGAAATAAGATTATCCCCGTAAGGGCGAATTAATAATTCTTAAACTTTTAATCAGGCTTACGCACTACCTCCTTTTTGGAGGGTTTACCAAGAAGGAGGACGAGGTCAAATTAAGATCGTTCACCTGGAACACCAAGTTTAATGTTAAAGGGTCAGAAAAAAAATTTGGCCTGCTTGACATTGTCCTACGACAACACGTAAAATACAACAAGATGGTTGCCACCAAATTTAATAACATCTTCAATATGCAATAAAAACTTACCTAAAGCTGTATGATATTATGTATGGCTGTCAGAACAAAGAATGCCGACGATAAAACCGTTATCCACAGTGATGAACAACCAGAAACACTTCTTTTCGACCCGCGGCCATATTAAACTCCTAACATCAAAAACGCTAAACGTATAAATCCGCGGCGCAATAATTCACACCTAAGCGCACCTTTAGCAAAGAGCCTGCGTCTCTGTTGAATCCAGCTGCGAAGCAACCCAAGCGCTGTTGCCAAATGTAGGGAACACAACACAACCACTAAATCATCTTGCATGCGTACATCAAGCGAAAGCGAAAGACAGTCTCTTTTAACATCAAACTGATGGTAGCATATCAATAAATTATGTTGTTTCTTATTTGCTTGATCTGCAAACACA
>MU185196.1:73833-84584 GCA_016904865.1 Pissodes strobi
ATAGATCTAGAAAATAACAATGGCTTCACGATCCGTTTAAAGATGTTTAGGTATACTTGTACAAACTTTAAGATTAACTGGAAGTGAATTAAATAAAGTAACGCCCAAGCAAGGGCTATGATTCTATGTTCATCTTACACTGAGCTGTCATAATGTCTATCATCCGACGAGTGTCATGTGAATGAATCATTAAGGCAGTTTTATGCATAATTAACAAAAACATACACACATCCAATGTATAAATAAGGAAGGAACTGTTAGTAATTCAAATGTCATAAATAAATTTGTACATATAGAGGTGGGAGAGACACCTGCAGCGGCCTTAATAATTTTGTGCAATAAATACATCTGAGGTCCTAAAAGAAATAAATGCTATGTATACGCTAAACGCCTGCGTACTTGGGCGTAATAAAGAGACAATAATGGTTCTACATTCAAACATGATGCAACGTTCTAGTTTGCCAACATATCTGATTTAGTCTTCTACATAAAGTTTCACAGTGCGGTCGCCAAGATATAAAACTGTCAATACAATACTCCCAAAAAAAAATCGAACTGCCGTATGAAATATCTTCATTATTTATGTTCAATGATGAAGGATGAACTATAGGTTTTTGAGACATCCTAAATATTAATGCTTGAGTTTTTTTCGTATTTATATGTAAGTCATTGTTATTGAAAATATTAAATAATTTCTCTAAGGTACCATTACATTTTTCCACCACT
The DNA here is from genome assembly GCA_016904865.1 of Pissodes strobi. NCBI lineage: Eukaryota > Metazoa > Arthropoda > Insecta > Coleoptera > Curculionidae > Pissodes > Pissodes strobi. The sequence continues at coordinate 74,560 of MU185196.1, forward strand.
TGCGCCTCATATTTATCAGAAACCAGTAGGGTCGTCTGCATACATTGTTAAGTGAAAATCGGCAACTATGTTATTAACGTATAATATAAATAAAAAAGCATCAAATGGGTCTTGAGGCACCCCTAAACAAACAGTCTTACATGATGAGCTTACATTTTATCTACTATTAACGGACAAATAGTCAAGAGAAACATACTGAAATCTATCACTCAAAAACGAATCCAGCTAATAGAGAGGTTTTTATCGGATTTTATAGTCTTTCAATTTAGGCCACAATAAACTAATATTAACACAATGATACACTCTAGAAAGATCAAGAAAAAAAGTTGCAAGACATTCTCCATCATCAACCCTCTCCAGAATTTTATCATAGAATTCTTGAATGGCAGTATTTGAAGATTTGCCAGGAATGAAATTGAGTCGTTATGTAACGCGTTAGATTTAATGCCGCAAACGTAAGATTAATGTCCATGTTCATTCGAGTATTTTTTTGGTTCCATCATTTTCTCGAAAACTACTGCTAGTGAAAATTTGGAACTTGACACGTTTTAAAGCAACACTTCCAGCCAGAAATAGATCTCTCGAGAATTGTTTCAATTAGTGTTACAGCTTGTCGCTATAGAGCAGCGTGAAATCAGAATTCAACCTTATTAAGCCTACTCAACCAAAGTGGTGACATAGCCCATGAATAAGCAACCCTTTTTGTACTTTTCGTTAAAACTTTGAGTTCTTGCCTATTTAAAATAATTGAAGTGAAAGTTCTTTAGGCGTGTCAACGCACTTTTTCCTAGGTAGTAAATGAAACCGAGCCATCATGTATTCTTTACGTTAATATTTTTTATCTCGACTATACGTGCGAATGAAAATTTGGGATTTGACACGTTTTAGTCAACAGTTGGGGGCAGCCGACAGTTTGTTTTTGGCGAACCGATTTTTGGTTTCCGAGTTATTACGTGAAATATGCACCATAACTGTCGACAAAATTAACTCATTTTGGCGGTCTTCCGAAACGTATTGAAATTCCAAAGAATCAGAAAATGGCGAGTGTTTGTTTTGAACGTGTATATTTTTGAAAAATTGATTATTTTGGGCCTTTTTCGAAAATCCGAAAGGACAGTTTGATAGGGAATTTAGAGCAAAAAAACTCTCTAAATGCTTCTCTATCTCGAAAATGTGAGGAAAATAAGCTTTTGACAGATTAAAAACATCGATTTGTAGGTCAAAAAAATTCATTTAGTTAATTTTTCTCGAAAAACATTTTTTTTTATATAAAGAAATCGATTACTGACGAGAATCTACGTAAAAAATAGGGTATAAAAAGACACTTTCGAAATGACGATATCTTTTATACAGAGTGTCTATCAAATTTTCTTTAGTTAAATTCATCAAAATGGTATTTTTTTTCAGCTATGTTATTGGTTTGTGTTATTCTCCTAGACGATATACTTTCTCAATAAAAACAAAAGTTAAAAAACATCTATCATGTAAGGAGACCATCATCTGAGTATATTTGGGTATTCTTCTGATATAGGTACTCTAATAATTATTGATATAATAAGAAAACATTTCTTGTGGCTCGGGCAACTGTTCTGATTATCCTTAATGTATATTTAACATCTGATAGGTTTTATGCAAACACCAATTGAGTGGAAAACTTTAAGGAACACAAACATCTCGATGTAAAATCCCTCATAATCTATTGTATAATGCAAATGGGACCCCTGCCTCGTCCCCCTTTCAGAGAAACCTATAAAACAGCGGACAGGTTACGAAAATGCTATATAATCTTAAGAAAAATATTATTATAATATTTATGTTAAGAGTTTCCAGTTATGTAGAAGAATGATTATTAATATACCTATGAAACATGTATCTGAAATGATCAACATGGATTTTCTTTTGTAGTTAGTTATAATATTAAATATATTTTATTTTTTTGCATTTTTCCATATTTTCTAAAACTGCTCTCCTATAATCGAATTACATTCTGGTGTTCCTGTAATTAGAATAGGTTATATGTTTGTGGGAGTTTTCCAGAACAGTTTGTCCACCAGTGTGACATACAAGCTCTATTGTGGCTCTCCCTGTTTTTAGAACACCCAATCTAATTTTGTGGCTTATTATACTGCATAGCCTAGATAGTGACCCCTCAGTGTAGCATGTAGCTACTTGATTGGATTCGCCCATTTGTTTCCAACGCGTCCTCACGATGATACCTTGACAGTGGCATGGCACGTGAATTACAATTTCATCTTCATCTTGGCAGAACCTACTACTAGTCCCATCAGACTTAAGTGCCTTTTCAGTCGACAATGGCCAGTCAATAAACTTACCATAATTCTTACAGCGTTTCTTATGAGGCTTAGTAGTCAGCTATGAGCTTTGCTGATGAACTCTTAATGAATGTCTTAGCTTATCTCTGTCCTGGTTGGACAGTTCACCATTCCTGAGATTCCGTTGCTACCCATTTCATAACCAATGCCTTAATAGTACACCTGACCATATCACAAAGGGGTTCTAGCCCCACCAAAGTGGTCGACGTACCTACTTTGGTTATTTCATCAGTCCTTTCGTTGTCTCTGTGGCCTTCGTGCCCCGGGATCCTGGCTATCGGAATATATTACCACCGCCTTATTGGTGGTTTTCCTGTTCTTCATTTCCTTCGCGCAATGCTCTATGGCTATTACTTCCGCCTGCAACACCGTGATTAGATTTCCCCTAGATATTCGAAAACTTGTTCCCGTCTTTAGTTCATATGTTCGACGATCTTCGAGCCGCTGGTACACCAAACGAGCTCTGCCCTTATTGGTGACCTTTTCTTCCCAGTCGCTTCTTTCTGATATTACGATCTTAAAATTGTTTTCCAACCTGTAAGGTGAAGTGGTGGAATCTAGGGGCATGCCCAAGAAGTAGTTTTCCTTAATCTCCTTCAGCAGTTTATCGTTGTCGGCGCCTATTGGTGCTTGGCCTTGCAACAGTCAGTGGACTACCGATTAACCTTCTCTTTGTATGTAAATGTGTATTGGTGATAGATCTAAGAATTTCTTTAGAGCGGCCGCAGAAGTCGAGTTCATCGGTCCGTGGCGCACATGCCCGCTAACCTTTGCACGCCCCTCGAGAGCCTCCTCGCCCTTACTTGACTGTTATTTGTCGACCAAGTAACTGCTTCATATGTTATCATTTGGTCTCTCAACCCTCGTGTATAACTATGGGGTCATCTTCAGTGGCGTAACTACCATAAGACAAGTAGGCGCAATGCGTTGGGGTCCACCAGGCTTGGGGGCCCACTGCCTAATATGGAAGGTTTCTGTCGACTGAACCTAGGAACACCTTTCTGTCAAGCATTATTTTTTATTAAGTTCTGCATAATTTAATACCTAATGAAAAGTCTGGCAACATCAGCGTCGCGACTCTCGCCAGTCGCCGATCAGGATTAATCCTGATTTGATTCGCAGTGAGCGCCATCGTCTTTTGGTTTGACATCCCGGGAATCCCGTTTTGTTGACATATTTTAACCTGTTGCCAAGAGCATTACCTTACCATTATCTTATAGTTTTAGTATTTGATACGCTAATTTTTCCTACGTTTTAAAAATGAGTGACCACAAAAAAATATATAAAAGCGCCCGCAATTAAAAGAAAACTAAAAAAATATTTGAAAATAGAGAAAAATTGCGAAAATGTTTTTTGTTCGACGAAATTGAGCCAAATTTGCAACCATTTACATCCAAACGCGATGACATTGGGTACAATAATTATATTTCTCAAGACGAAGATCACTCAGAATATTTGATCGGTATAACACAACTCCAGGTGGCTAAGCCACAGGCATCAGCACAAGCGACCTAATTTTTTGTGTGCTAAAACTAAAAAGTTCGATGAAGCTGAATTATCGTCAAACACCGTAATATCAAGTAAAGACACAATACTCGGAAGTGATTTAGGTCATTTTGATAATAAACCATTAAGATGTAAATGTGATTTTTTTTTAAATTAAGCTTTCAAGTAAAATTAGAGATGAAAGAATAGAAGCTGGGCGTATAAAGAAAAATATGCTAGATTTTGAGTTGAGTTGGTGTTCTTATCTATTAGGTTACATTATGTGCTATCAGAAGTGAATTTTACTTCCAAAGCTTTACAAAAAGAAACAATTACTTTGGACGAAGCTAGTTCTGTTTTACCAAGGACAACAAGAAATGTGGGAAAACTACCGTCAACGTTTAATGAGGTTCTAAAAGAAGCACGAACAACTGTTCTGAAATGGACGACATGGTATCATCGTTTTAATCCCAGGGAACATTTTTGAAGTGAAAACTTCTTTTTAATTTAAGGAGGGATTTTGGGGAAGGCTCCGATCGAAATTCTGACAAACGATGACCCCGCTTGTTGAAGTTTTCACTTCTATCGTGTGGTTTAAGCACACATAAATTTTAATTTTTTTAAATTGGTGTTTTTTATCAGCTATTGACATTATAAAGTCTCAGTTAACAACTAAATTTACAGGTTTAAATAGGATAAGTGGTATCTTTTAGTTTTTGCAACCTAAAAATCTCATAAACTGAAAAAAGTCTAAAATCCTTAAGAGCTACAATCAACAAAAATATTCTGAAATCATATTGCAAAATTTCTCTTACAATTTATAAAAACAGAGTTAAATCAAGAAATGACTGCAAAAAAATGTTGATTTAAACAAATTTACATTGATCTATTATTATTTTTTACCATACCGATTATATATGTGTCAGCTGAAGAATCTTTTAGTAAACTATTTAAGAAATCAAATAGGGAATGCAAGATCAATTTAAATATTTATCTTTAATTTCCGTCGAAAGTGAAGCTCCCAACAAATTAGATCATAAATATGCATATGAATTTGCAGTGTGTAAAACGAGAAAAAATCGTTAAGTCGTTGCTTTAGACTAGCGAAATTTCATTAATATTTCCAACTTCGTTAATAACTACTATTTGGTTAAAATTTAAAGTTATTTTAGAGTATTGCTTTTTTAATAAAAGAAATATTTTGATGTTATATGTAAAATAAAAAAATTAAAGATGGTTGTTTAATTTTTATTTAGTATTTGTGACTGATAGGGGGGCCTCCTTATGTATTTTGCGTTGGGGCCAAAAATTTTTAGTTACGCCACTGGTCATCTTAGGGCTTAGACCCCAGTTTATCTACATACTCTCCTACAACTGCCTAATGATATGGTAGCATTCTGTATACTTTTAAATGTGTGAATACCATGTCAATTTTTGATCAAAAATGATTCCTATATTCACTTCTGTGAAACTAGTGGTTTTAGCCCTCCCATTGCTTTTTTGTGGATTGACTGGGACTGATAGCTATTGGCTCTTACACTAGTCACCAGTCAGTCAGTGGAGATAAAACTCCTCCTTGGGGGACATCCTTTATCTACTTTAGCTATAGTGATGGCTTCACCCGAGGGATATGTTATCTTATTTTCCTGGTCTTCCTGTACATTTCACTTTGTTTTATGCTCGGTTTTATAAGAAACTCTGAGCAAGTCAGAGAAAAAAGAATAGCTAAGCTAATCCTAGCGACAGATTTATGTGGTGCTTACGTCGTCAACAGCGCCTGGACATTATGGCACGACGCAAAATAAATACAAGAACATTTATTAGAAAATGACATACATTTTGAATTTAGTTACAAAAAAATAACAACTTCTAGAAGTATTAAATACACTTAATATTAAAAACCATACGTATGTGATGACTTTGCGGAACAGATGAGTTTTCCACCAAATCACTCCATAGAGCATATTATGTGGTACCAAGTAAAATCAAAGGTGAGAGCAGAAATTTTTTTTCCTACCATAAGTTGGAGCGTCATAAATAATTACCGGCTTAAAACTGGAAAATATCAGTAAAGCATATTTTAAAACACAAAGATTCGTATATTTATATAGAAAATAATATACAACCTATTGTTATCACCATAAATGACGACTCCCGACAGTGAAACAGAATTACGTTTAGATTACCTAAATGAATTTATTATGTGTGCGTTATTTATAATTGTTAGTATTGTGAAATACCAAGGGTTACATGTTACATTAGCATATTTTTAAGAAGTTTCGTTACGACGTGAATTAAATTTTGAGTTAAATTTTTTAAAACTAGTAACTATTTTTCACTCGTAAAATAGAGGTTAGCGGTTCGATTTAATATTAACTTTTATTTTTCAGATTTAAAGCCAAGTGGCTATACTTTCAGATACACTTTACATATTGTATTTTGTATTATTCAGTGGTCATAACTTTGTAAGGCTCATTTTGCTTTATTTTATATCTTTTTTTCAAATAGCACTACTTTAACCTTTCGCCCACATGGGAGTTATGCTACACTAATTTATTTTTTCCATTTTCTCTTTGCCGCAGTAATTTTGGTTGATTCTTCCGGCCGTATACGTACGTAAAAAAGAATCATCCTCGGCGTCCCATTTGTCGTAAAGCATGTCACTCTCAAGTTTATCAGGGTTTTTATTTCGGTGAGTTTCTTTTGATTTTTCACTCCATTTTCCTTAATAAATTGTTTGGAAGAGACTATGGAAACAAAATATATTCTGGATTTATTGCTTTGATTTTCAGTTCATCAAGCGAAAGAAATTTTGAAGTGGTATAGAGATGAAAATTTGGCGGGAATTATTTTAGGCTGAGAGGAAGGACATTTCGGTGGAACACATTTTCCTGGATAATATTTTGACAACAGACTGCATATTTTTGAGCGATATTTTGGCTGTAGAAATTTGCTTTGATGTGCCGTAAAAAATAACAAAATACAACAACTACCAAACCTCAAACAAGGGTTTATTTAATTTAAAAAACCACGTTATTAGATTAGATTAGATAATTTGTGAAAGGTTTTTGAGCGATACTTTATAAAATTCACTCAATTTCCTCAAAAATGTCGACTATGTAAAATTGTCTATGCATGCGAAATGCATCAATGTTTGGCTAGACTTCTATTTCGGAGATGTTATTCTTAATTATTTTTCTTTTTTTAAAATGTTTACGCCAAGAACGTAGAGCTAGTTTGTTTGCTCATCTCACAGTGCTCACCTCCTAAAAACCAAATTCATTTAACCCTGCCTGAGTATTTTGCATCAATCGTAAGCTTTTATTTTCATTTTTCCTTCTCATGCTCTGACCATAAGTCAAACTTTGTGAAGAGAACTGCAAATAAACACTCTGCTATGTTGGTATTATTTAAAGAACTTTTTAATAAGCTGAACATGAATACTCCGGCAACAAATAATTATCATGACATATTATATCGAATATGTGAGCGGATCAATAGCACCAGACCTAACGAATTGTTACGGTATTGTGAAAGTGAGCGAGGCAGAAGCAGAATCCTTGGGTTTACAAATACAACTGCTTCATTATTGGGTCAGAAAATCAAGGAGATTATTACTTAACGTCTCGAGTACCCTAAAATAGTTAGGAAAAAATTCAACAATCCTGCGTATATTTAGACATTTATCAGTCACTTAGAAGTAATAAATCTAAAAGCTAACCGTAATAAAAGTAAAGCGCGTGCTATGATGCAGATTGACATACAAATTACTGAACATACACGCGATATCATGAAACGCTCGTAAAATTCGCCATCGTTTGTGCTATTCCGACATGTGTTTGGCTTTGCATGATCGTTGTTTATTTATAGAAAAGCAAGTCTGGCCGTTTTAAAATGTATGCGGTATATGGGGATTGGCGCCCCATTATTTTGTTACATATGCCGTATGTAACACAATTCATAATATATTTTGAAGAAAATATGTTTTGACGGCCAAAAATGTATTTGTTTTCCTTTTCTCTTCAGGCATCTTCAGTATATTCTTGTACATTTTAATATAGGCAACTACTGAACAAATTAAAATTATTCTTGATCTCAGTGTCACTCACTAACCCACTTTCGGAGCGTGTTCTCCAGTTAATGTGTTCATTTCCAACGCAAAATTCGGATCAGATCGACACTTAGATGGCATATATTCATTCATATGTTATTACGGATTCATCTTTTATTTTTGTACCGTGAATTAGGGCAAACTTGACTTTGCGGGGCTACGTTGATCACTACTTTCAAGTCTAGAACATTTGAATTTGCCGAGTCTAATTGCCGAGTGGTGCACCCGGCGATGTCAAAATTTCATACGATAGACACGCACGTTTCGTTAGTGCTCAACTGTTCAACTTGTTTTTTTTTATGTACCAGCTCTTCGAAAGGGTAAGTTGATTTAATCATAATATCGACACCTTAGAACTGTGTGTTCTATCTTAGCAAGCGTGTCTGGTAATTAGTGCCGCCTTCCGCACTACACCCACGGTAGCGCTTGAGTATCTTCTAAATCTACCACCTCTCCAGGTTACTGGAGAGGGATCAGATGGGCTACCTATAGATTGACATAGGCAGTGATCCACAATATGCAGGCGATCAACGCTAATGAGCAGGACAGTGTGTTAGGTCTACCATCGGATGTTATGCCTACCAAAACTAACTATTATCATGCCTATGACATTCTCCTACCAGAGATGAACGAACTGGCAAAAGACTCAGAACATCTAAGAACAACAGAGAATAGTTGGTTCACTGACGGTTCCAAGACAAAATTGGATCTCCAATGGAGTACTGTCGCAAGAATAGAGGATAATCTTCCTGGTTCCAATTGCGTCTATTCGCTATTGCAAAGTCACAACAATGAAGTTACTCAAAGGCTTGCTGCCGACATCAAGGGAGCTACTGCAAAAGTTTCGAGGGACGACACACTGATTGAATATTTCACAAATATGAAAATCAGTGTAGATCATGTTCCCGCGAGCAACATCTACAATGATGAGACAAATTTGTTCGATGACCCGGGGCATAGAATCATATATCACCCTGAGAAAATTTGCAATTTCACCAAATCGGCCGCTTCTATTATCATGTGTGGATCCGCGTCTGGAAAAAAAACCTTTCTGCATTTATTGCAATCAACATTGACCAGAATGGACTATACAATTTTAAAAGATAACTAGACTCAATGAATAGAAATTTGGTATCTTCATTCGAAGCAACGGGAATCCTGCCATTTAATTAGAATAGGGTTGATGATCGACAAATGCAATACCTATTTGAATGAGAACATATATTCCCTGTAAATGATCCCGGAACAAATGAACATTCCAATGATGGCCAAGCAGAAAATGCGTTTGCATTGATGCAAGATAATGAGGACAGATAATGTTTAGAATTGGGCAACCAAGATATCATTGAAGAAATTTACTAGTTAAAGTTCGTGAAAGTATGCGAAAAACTGGTAATTATCGCAATGTAGCTATCGAACAAAAAGCCTTGGAGGACAATGCATTCGAATTGATGGTTGATTCTACCAGAAAGATATTCAGAGTAAACGATAATAATCTATTCGTTATGAGCATAGGGGATGTGATTGCCTATTTGCCATCACTTGTGATTGAGATCTCAGGGAAAATGTGTAGTATATTTTCAAAAATTCTGTCGATGTAAAAGGAAGTTTTGTTTGTTGTTCAAACAACAAACAACAAATTTTAAAAATGCAGTGATCAGTGCCACCCTATATAATGATATGGGTATAAACCGGCACTTATTTGTATAATTATTGGCCTTATCGAAGCTGAGATACCTTAAAAAACATTTTAAGTTTCGGAGGCAAATCTACCGCCGCGCCGTCTAACTTAAATATCAAAATACCACTCTCTAAGTAAAAAGTTTTCAGTTTGGCAACTCAATTATTAACTACTATACTTTGCTCGGTGCCTGGTGTGGTTTATTACTTATTAAGATGTTTTTAGATAATTAATAATTGTTATTTTTAGGGTAAACTGCTGTACTGTAACTTTACTCTCGAGAAACAATATTATTAGAGCCAATGTTTTTATATTGCATTGAATTATATTCAAGTAGCGTTAATATTATAGGAATTTTATTGAACTTCACGATACCACAGCTTATACCGTACCGAATCAGTTATTTAACTCTCCA
>MU185196.1:84594-119801 GCA_016904865.1 Pissodes strobi
CGTAGAGTTCAATAACTGATTCGGTACGGTATAAGCTGTGACGATACATTACACGACATGTACATAAAAATTTCAGTTTATAGGTACGATACCGCTGCACAGAATCTTGTCCGAATTTGATGAAAAGCTGTTAAAGTGTTTTCGGACAGTCGTGTGTAATAAAATTTCCTAGGATACCAATAACTTGTCTCGTCTGTACGCTGTATATGCTGACAAAAATAGTAGGTATATTTTCTTAAAATCCATATTCCAGACAGTTAGTTTATAAACGTAATTTTGTTGAAAACCCACGTTTCCTTGAAATTGTATATTTAAAGAACATTAAAAAATTAAAAAAAAAATTTAACGCCTATGTCCTAGATATCCTAGATATGTGCCGACTACAGGTTTCTTGCAGTTCAAACTGACTTTAAAAATACTATACACGGTGACACGACGAGGCGAATTTTTCTTCTGGCCCGTCCACAAGTCATCAATGGGATAACCATCTTTTATCTTCGTCTTTACCACTTGCTTCATCTGCGCCGAACTCGAATCGATAATTGAACGAGCGGGGGTTTAGTATATAGTATGTTCTACCAAAGTTTACAGAATATATATTCTGTAGACTTTGGTTCTACCATTCGTGTTAGCTAATTTGCATAAGAGAAAAATATTATTTTATTTATGAAATCTTGCAACATTCAAAAATTATTATTTTATTATCAGAAAATGTAAATTCACGCCTTGACTAGGTACCCAACGGTGTTATTTTAATTTGGAAAGCTCTCAACAAATGGAATACAAGAACCTTAAAATATACAGCATAATATCTGGGTTATGTTGTATATCTTTACGTTCTTGCTCAAAGATTCAAAATCACTCTTTGGAAATTTTATTTGTATCATCTTCGTTTCACAAAAAAGTAGTAACGTGGCCTGTAAACTGCAGGTCTCAAAGAATTCCGGGCAGCGTATTGGCATTGTTTACTATACTGCAACGCATACATATCGTTGCAGCGCGGTAAAGAACGACCAAACACCTTTATGCAGACAAAGCTTACTGCGTCTCAGCACCAACTCGCGTTCTGACGTGGTAAGTTTTGTGTTGCGGATGCCCCAGTGTTCTCGAGGCATTGTTTACTACGTTGCAGCGGCTACCACGCAAATTATACGTATACCTTACCCATTTGTGAGTTTTACAGCACTAGACTATAAAAATAACAATACCATATACTAACACAAAAACTAGTTTATTACCTATACCATATAAAAATAAAACAATACAAACTGTACCTACTTAACAGTCTGGTCATGCTACAGCTTTATTTATTTAAAAAAAAAATCCATTATTGGACAATATAGGTGTAAATATACGAAAGTAGAATCTTAGTGTGCATTTCCATGCGATTTCGCATTAGGTCTATTAAGATCAATATTGTACTTTAGGGATCTTTGCCTTTTAGGATTAGTTGGTCTCTCTTGCTTGGATGGCCTACCAGCCTGAATGCGTTTTGCTCCACATGACAAACCACATCTTATTTTTCTGCGGCTAACTGATGTTGGCTGAACAGAAATATTCCTCTTTAGTGCGATATTTTTTGAAAAATGAACGAAGTTGAGTAAGTCAGAGGGCGTCATAATTTTCTTTAGCGTTTTATTGAATTTTTTCGTGGCATTAATCATATCAGCTGTTTTGCTATTAGACGCTATTTTACTAATGCGTTCAAAATGTTCTGATAGTTCTGTTACAGCTGCAGAATGTTCTTTCAATATGTTTGTTTTATTGGCATCATCAACAGTATTTATTATTTCGGTAGTACAATTATTATTATCCTGCGGTCCAACTTCGCTAACCTGTTCTGTATTAATTGATGGCAATTCGCTTCTTGTTTCCAGATCAGTTAACATATCATCATAAAACTCCGGAGACACGTTTTCTCCGAGAGCTAATTCGGCTAATTCTTTCCTGTCATCGCGGTTTATTTGCATGCAGTTCCTAAAAGTTATTCCAAACTCATTTTGTATAGCATAAAGATGTTTACAGTATCTTCCACCCTGTCCATAAATGCAGTCGCAAAACGCAATATCTACATATGCCGTATAGAACATTTGATCATCGGTCTCCGAAGAAACCAAAAAATTATTTTCGTCGATTCTCTGAACAGAAACTTTGGCAGAATGCGACATTTTTCTATACAGTATTTCATTTTTAGAGTTCCGACAATTTGCAAATGATAGCAAATGTCTTTTTTGATAGGACTCGAAAACTTTGGCGATGAAATCGACTAAGGCACAGGCATTGAACGCTTTACACCTTTGAAGAACAATATCTTTGAAAATACGAATTGACGCTTCTACATAATTGTTCGTATTATTTCCTCGTGTTAACAAAGAACTTCTGTAAGCCAACGACCACTCCTCCCTCCGATCCCAATAATTAGCCATATGTGCTTGATTATTATCATATTGTTTAAAAATGGTATCATTTAAAATATTGTCGTAATTCTCGCGAGTCTCTTCAATGGTATTTGCATACAGAATTCTTCTAAATAATGCCATAATATGTCTTCTATCATCTTTTAAAATACCGTGATGATTATCCCATAACCATCGCCACATAGCTTGGCAAACATGAAAAATGCATAAAAGTCTACGGGATTCAGGGAAAACATTCTTCAAGGCGTTTCTTTCGGCACTGGAGTCATCAGTCATAAAGATTTTTGGGAAGCCAGAACCTCCAAAACTCTCCTTTGGTAAGTTGTCACGTAATAATTGAAACGCCGCTGTGTAATTTTCTTCCGATATTTCAGTATGAAGGATACAGGCTAGAGGTACTGCGCCAACTTTAGTTGCTCCGAAAAAAAATGTAACACAGGAATTTGTTTGGTCGCATGAACCACTAGAGTCTACAAAAACGATCTCTTGACTAAATAAGTGGGTATGGGCTCTCATCATAATTGGTGTTAAAACAATGATAATTAATGGATTTTCATTAATAACTACTTTAATACCCAATTCAGCAAATAATTTCTGTTTTTTTCTTAAAGCAGTTATAACATCTGAATGTTCACGACTGCCAAAGTGTTCCTCTCTAAAAAATACAATTACAATTGTATTAGGTACTAATGTAGGTAGTTATTTACAGGGGTATTCAATAGTGTTCATACTTATTATAATAATTCAATTTTTTATTTTATTTTCACTTAAAAAATAATCAAGACCAAACGTGAAGGGATTTTTTCATTGAGTTTAATGAATTCTTTTTTTAATAAACCCTTTTCACATTCTTTAAGCACCCTGTATATTTTTGATTTTATTTATTTTTCTGATTGCAATGATATGCGATAAGGTCATATATAATATGTTTATTCAAACCGTTTGCAAACTAGCCTACTTTGAAATTATCAAATTTGCATATTTCAGAGCTTTATAACATAACAATAATAATTATAACTCAAAGCGAGGACAAGAGGGATGATTTCAGAAGTACGAAAATAGTATACTATTTTCGTACTTCTGAAATCATATACACTGAAAAAACTGATGTTTTAATGGCAAATGAATTCGCGCAATTGCCCTTTTTGCTTTTGTGGCAAGGGAGACTCCTTAATTTCAATGGCATTGCTTTTGCGCTAACCGAAACCACTGCAATTGAGTCAAATTCACCGCGCATTTGCCCTATTATGCCTTTGAGCCAAATGAGGAGTTTCTGGCTAAAGCCGTGATTTTGTTAGCAAGTCGGTCTTTAGCACAAAATTACTGAATTTGGGCCAATTTCTCCGTGTTATTTCTCCTATCCTGAGAGTGAAATGATATGCTTTTATGTGAAATTCGGGAGCTTCTAGAGCTAAATGCCATGCTTTTGGTAACGGGTCTGTGCTTTTGGTATGGGTACATTTCGAGAGGCGTGGTTTCCTACACCTCGATGGTGGTCAGTTTCTTTTGAACATCAAATCAAACAGGTGCGTGTGTCTTTTCCATGGTGAATACATGATCATGAGTAATGTGAAAGAATTCTTGGCGATTTGGCGTTATCAAAATGTTAAGGTATGTATGTATGCACAGTTTTCTTCTATTTATGATTTCTTAAAAATTTATATGACTGTTGGTTGATTAAAATCTTTCTTTTAACTAATCTATAGGTTTTATCGTGACATATATCTTAAAATTATACGTTTATAATGCCGCTCTAAATTATGATTAAATAATAATTTATGTATATAATACACATAATAGTACATTTGTAGCGTAATAATATTAACCACTATAAACATTTTGAATTGTGAAGCTATCAGCTCAGAAAATTCCTAAGTCATCAGATAACTTGCAAACCATACGTTGGTGTGCGTCAGTGTGTCCATCTTTTTTCAATAGAATGCTGGTGTTTCAACGGAAGTTTCCAAAAACATTACTGCTTATTGGCTAAACGCGCAAGCATTTGTAGCGAAGTCTTAGTCTCCGACATCAAAATCTTAGGATTTTGTTACAATTTCGTGAAAATTTTTGGGTCCGGCTCTTTATTGCTTATATATACTCATGTCTTGTTGCTAAAATTAAGGGCCGATTTAAAAAAAATACATTATGATTTTTTAATTATCATTATTGGTTTAAACTTATATCCGCTTGGGTTATTGTCAGATCCGCCCTTGGCTAAACTATGATTTGTTTTCTTGCAGCGCAAAACATTGACGGATTAGATATAATCAAATTATTACCAAAAAAAGAAGAAGCAGGCATTCTCGAACAAAATATTATGGGAGATAAAAAGTTGACAAAAGCTATCCAAAGCCTGAAAGATTGGTGATGGTAAATCAAACCTTTAGAACCTGATGTAATTACCAACAATGCTGAAGAGATTAGCTGGATCAGTGTTGATAATTTTTGTTTAAAAATAAGTAGGTTTGGCATTGCAACTTTTTGCTGGAGATGCGGTGGTTTCACTGTTTGCCAAGTTCGTATTAGACAAGTACAAGTATATATAAAACTACTAAACAGTGATCTTTTCATTTTCTTTGTACCTTCAACAGAGTCACTTTTTTGTCAAACATTTCAGTTCATAAGTGCATCTGTTTATTTTCAATAGCCAATGTGTTTTGCTGTTACCAAGTTCGTATTAGACAATTATAAGTATATACAAAACTACTAAAGAATGATCTTTTTATTTTGTTGTACCTTCAACAAGGTACATTTTTGTCAAATATTTCACTTCATATAAGTGCTTTTGTTTATTTTAAATAAGTCAAGTGTCTTTGTTACCTAGTGTAAGTTATTCTTATAAAAAAGTTAACGTGTTATTTTTGTTACATGAAAAGAAGCTAATAAAACTATATTTCGATATTCCTCCTGTCTATCTATATATTCTACCGACACCAACATTATATTTAGGTTATAAATTTTTTCATAGACTTTTTGATATGAACACTTTTTTAATGTTATAATTGCTATTTGGGTAAGTTACTTTAAAATCGAGTATCTTGAGAAGTATATGGAGCGATGTGAGATAAAACCACGGCGAATTTCTCCCAAGAACATGTGAGCTTGTCTGTACAAGGCGATCAGTTATATGTGGACTTACTCAAAAACCTTTTTGCTAGTCCGCTTAAAAAGTCGTAAAATAGTTTTTGAGGTGTACACATAATTGATCACCCTGTACAGATAAACTCGCATGCTTTTAGGAGAAATTCGACGTGGTATTTTGTTGCAAATTCGCAATACTTTTGCCGCAAATGTGCAGTGCTTTTTAGCAAATTCGCAATACTTTTGTCGCAAACTCGCAATACTTTTGTCGTAAATTCGAAGTGCTTTTATAGCAAACTCGCAGTGTTTTTTAGCAAATTTACAATACTTTTGTCGCAAATTCGCAATACTTTTGTTGCAAATTCGCAGTACTTTTGTCGCAAATTCGCAGTGCTTTATTAAAAATCATAATGGACTTTGAAGATAGAGTTGAAACTTTGGCAGAAAATCATACAAATTGCTGTGCTTTTATGACAAGAACATACCCTTTTGGAACAAGGAGTTTTAGACGTTTATCCCAAGTGCGTCCTGAATTTGCATCAATTGAGCCATGCATTTGGCATATATCAAATGCATGGCGCAATTGATTCAAGTGCGTACGCAGTTGGGCCAATCAATTTGTTTTTTCAGTGTATAAACTATTTCTCTGTTCTTTTTTTATACCACATAGATCTCTTTTTGGATGAAAAAGTGCACAATCAATAATTTTTTCCTTTCGATTCCTCGTTTTAACGGAACATTAACGTTGACATTAATCAATTGAAATGAATTTTTCATTGAGCAAAAATTGAAAGGAAACAGTTGACAATATTTTTAATATTCGGTGTTTAATTTAGCATTATTTGTCTCTATTCCATTCACTTTAGCTTTGAGATGATAGAAAGAATCGAAATAACCAAAATGAATGAAATGTATGATAACACTGAAAACGGCTTAGACAAACATATGACTATCGCATAAAAATATACAGGGGGCTACTTTAAAAAGACATCAGTTTGGTGTGTATTTCGGAAACGCACTGTACGAATAATTGATCTTCCAAGTCAAAGGAATAAAAAAATGCCCTACAAGTTTGGTCTTTACTATTTTTTTTCCAAAAATAAAGCTACTAATGAATATCAGTGGACTAAAAAACCCTTTACATTTTGCAGTTACAACAAGAATTACATACCTCCATTTACAGTACAAATGTTTCACTTGTCGTTCGGTGGGATTGATTTGCGCATTTGCAAGAACAACAGGAATTTCGTTTTCATCAGTTTCATTTTCTAATTTTATTTCGTGAAATCCTCTAGCTGCAGAGGGTGTCATACCGTCGTCAAAATACTTTAAAAATATTTCTTGAGTTTCAGGTGTCATACGTAAATAACTGTATGCCTCAACTACATTAATTTTATGGGAATGATGATACCTTATCTGTAAAAATATATGCGAAGTAAAATAAAACCGAAAACACCGCTTATTTCTTAATGTTTCTTTTAAAATAAAAAAACTACAATTTGTTTATTAAAATTTTGTATTTAAAATTGTAAACATTTTCTGTATCACCTTATTATTTTGTTCTAATTATTGTAAAATAAAAAATAATGGTAAGTAGGTTCTTGCCAGCCCTTCATATTTTTATACATTCTTTAAGCACCCTGTAAATATTTATTTTTTATTAATGGTGCTTATTTTCAGAAACATAGTTTTTTTTATCAAAAAATACTTTTTTTTTAAATGGACTTTTTGGTCCCTTGTTAAACGTCTATTCGTGGAATACTATACCAAGTTGATATTATACCAGAGAGAAACCACGAAGAGACAGTTAAGTAACATTGAAAATATGCCATTCATGCCATCTCTTTTACTTAAATGCATTTCCGTATAGCTCACTCTTTATCTAGCATGACCAAAGGTGATTGTAGATGGAACTAAAGTCGAGTCGACACTGTTGCAAAAACAAATCATCTTTGCCTAATTCATGGAATTCTGAGTTAGAAGCAAAACAGCTGAATACTAGATGACAATGACAAGTATGACTATGACAGTTTTGCTTTTGAGTTTGGTGTTTTCTTATATTTTTTGTGTTAATTTCACAAATTTTTGCTTGAAAGAATCTAAAGATATACTTTTTCATTCATCTTGTGATTGAAACGTTAATTTGTGTAAGTAGTGGAGTGGATCAGTGGACTACTTAATAGGGCAAACACAAAATATCCCCCTTATGTTTTTTGGAGACGAAACAAACAGCATCATGGCTGCTGAGGCTGCTTGCATTGTTTGTGGATTAAGAGAAGATGAAGTTGAAAAAATGCACTATTTTCCTTCGTCCCTTATCTTGTAAAAGTCTGTGCATCATCAGACATAGAATTTTGTATTTGCATAATGAACTGTGAGATTTGTTTGAATTTTTTTTAATGGTTATTGATTTTTAATTTTAAGTAAGTAAATATGGTAGGCATGTCTTGAATTCACTTATTATGGTTTGTATTACACTGACTATTAATTTCAACTGATTCATTTGTATTAATGAATAAACTTTTATGAAATATGTATGCATTTCGATTAACATGCCTTGTCTACGATAGATTATTTCAATACTGTTTCGAACAACTTTTCCTTTTAGGTTTTGTCAACTAAAATTTTGAAAATACATAAATTAATTCTGAGCATTTTTAAACTGCAATCTTCTTATATCAGCGACTTTGATGCTCTGTCCTTTTTGATGAGGTGGAGATTTTTAAAATTTTATTATGTATTTGTGTGAATATTTATTTAAAACATTTTTTGAACATCGCATAAACTCATCCTTTTTAAAATTGGTCATACGAATACATAATAGAATTAAAAGATCTTCACCGCATCAGAATGGCTAAAATATAACAATAAAGTAATCAAAGAAACATTCAAACCTCTCGCGCTTTTGCCGGCCCAAGCTAATCGCGCCCTCTACTTTCACCTTTGGTGAAGCTAGAGAGAGAGCATCGATCTTCCTATCCTCGTCTATTACTTCGTACCTTTTTTATCATTTAATTAAGTGTCTCTCCCCTTGTCTCTGATCCATTATTAGACAATATAGGTAGGTAATATTTTCAAACATAATGTTTTTATAGCTCTACACACAGTTAGTACTACTCCGCATTCCGCAGACAATCTAATATTGCAGTAATCGGGATTTACTTACTTGTATATGCACATACAGTTCTTCTTTTAATAAAGGATCGTTCCTTATTGTATGGCGGTTAATTTTTTTAAATATAATTGCGATAGTCGCGTCGCATCGTTTATCCCGTTGTCTGGTATCATCACGTTTCCTTTTTTTAACTTTGTCAAAACTATTGTGCTGACATTTGAAAACTTTTTTGAAATGATACTTTTGAATATTTGGATACGTATATCGTACAATCCAGTTTGTAGATGTCTCCTGGCTGAATGATTGTACCCAATTTGCACACCAGCCATTGTAAAAGGATGCATCCTTCTTGTCGGAATAGCCACTCTTTGCTCTAATAATAGCAGTAAAATTACTTTCATTTTTAAACGCGTAATTGTTGACAACACCATATCCACTTAATTTTTGCAGTGATACCAAAATATTACTTTCGACGGACATTTTCTTTGCGACCTTTGCAACCTGAACATGTATTGTAACTCTTTACAAACCGACAATAGTGACAATTCGATTCAATCGATTCGTTAAGCGGGCGCGAGGCGGCGGCGTGAAATAGTGTTGCTCGATATACATCGATGCATCGGACACATCGATATTTTCAATTCGATACATCGACTTTACCCGATGCATCCAAAACTTTCAGTGTTTCTCAATGCATCGATGTATTTTTATCGATGTATCTAAACCTTTTTCATTGTAGATATGTAGATATATAGGTACTTATTCTTTCTGTATAAAAATTGGAAAATAATAGATCCGATGAAATATCAGTCTATTTGAAAAGTCCCGTGGGTAGATTGCAAGAAAACCCGCTAGAAATTTGAAATGACAAAGGTCCAATTTCCAAATTGATTCAAAGTTGCATACAAGTACCTTACCATGGTCGCAAGAAAAGATTTTATTTTTACAAAGTTTGGATACAGCATCCTGGTCTTAATAGACCTTATGTGAAATCGCATCGAAATGCACACTAGGATTCTACCTTCGTATATTTATACCTATATTGTCTAAAAATGGATTTTTATCTAAAATAAAAGAAAACTGTAGCATGACCAGACTGCTAAGTAGGTATATTTTGTATTTTTTGTGTTTTTATATGGTATAGGTAATAAACTAGTTTTGTGCTAGTACATGGTAATGTTATTTTTATAGTCTAGTGCTGTAAAACTCACAAATCGGTAAGGTGTACGTATAATTTGCGTGGTAGCCGCTGCAACGTAGTAAACAATGCCTCGAGAACACGGTGGCATCCGCAACACAAAACTTACCACGTCAGAACGCGAGTCGGTGCTGAGACGCAGTAAGCTTTGTCTGCATAAAGGCGGCGTGGTGTTTGGTCATTCTTTACCGCGCTGCAACGATATGCATGCGTTGCAGCATAGTAAACAATGCCAATACGCTTCCGGGCACTCTGTGCAACGGCACTAAATAACCTAGATGTTTGTAGAGTTCTGCACAAGTTATGCGTAATTATGAAATATACAGTATACCGCACAATTAGACCATTCACATGAGTTGGCAATTATTCGCAAGTGCCGAATAATTTCCAAGTACACCAGTCAGTCCTTTGAGCCCGACCTTAGAATTATTCCCAGACTATTATTTCATACATTAAGAAGCAAAGTAGGAAGTTTTGCCCTTGTAATATTTAATTAACTAAAAGCCGTTCTCAATTATGTAATATGTCCTTTTTGAGCCCAAGACCTTATATTCACTCAAGAGAGGAAGCTGTTAAGGCACCGAGGGTGAAGTGCTGAACTGGCAAATTTAAGCTCAACCAGCTAACAATTTTCTATGTGAAAGTTCGCTCAACAAAGAATGAAGGAATCGCTTTTTAAATTTTATTCAGCCGTTTTTCATTACTGGCTTTGAACATGAAGTGATACGCTATTTATGTAAGTATTAAAATTTTTTGGTGATACGATTTTATTATTATTTGTTTTAAATTATATCCCCGTGCCAATACGGCCAACACTTTATATTTTTAAATTCCTCCATTTACTGTATTTGATAACAAACACCTGATTTGAACACGTGGTATATTTTATTCTAATCAGCTTGATATGTATATAAAACAATAAATTGGATCCCCGACTAAACTAATAAACTTTTACTGTTCCTTTAACACTGCCACACATTCATAAAATTAGTGTCAACATAATATTATGCACTGCCAGACAATCCATTGACGGCCTGCACCTTGAACTTACGGCTAGAAAACAATTAAATCTAAAAATATACCTTGTGTTTCCCCGTTCAAATCGCACAATATTTTAGTTTATATTTTCTGTCTAGTATTATTTTTATAACTAAACAAGCAAAAGCACCTTGATCTATTATCGAAATGTGTAATGACTTTCGCTAAAGAAAAAAACTACACCCTGATTAATTTTGCAAGTCGTTCGCCAGATATTGCATCCCTCAATTTATATTTTTGGAAATTTTTGATGAATGAAATGTATAAAAATTATTGTGAGGAAAATACCAATTTGTAACTTCAAGCTGCAATGATTACCAGTATTATTTAATATTTACATGATTGATGTGTAATAATAAATTATTATACACGTGACGAAAATAACATACATTTGGAAGAATAGGTAACCAAATCGCCAGATATAGAGTTTTGAATATTTTTTATAATATTGCCTGATTTTTATCCATGCAGTGAGTAATTAAAAGAAGGGCATGCACTGGCGCTTTGGTTTTATTCATACTACTACTTATTTGTAAGATGTATATGGTGTGATATGCTATTTCTGGGTGGAATTGTACGTGAAATGCAAGAGAATGTCTTGAAATGTGTGGTATTTAATTCACTAATAGTATTGATTTAATATTACATAACTGCAGTGCTGAAATATATTTTTTATATGACCATAGACTTAAAGCTTGCAATACTTTGATCATTTTGTTGAACCCACAGCCACCAGCTCCTATAATTACGAAATTAACAATAATGCCCATCACAACAATTTCCTACCCTCTGCAGTAAACATATCATACCCTTATTAGAAAAGTTACAAGCTTATTGACAATATTTCTATATGCAAAATAGGTGTCAAAACATGGAACTCTTCTGAACAGAACTGTTCTGCATCGCGCATGTACGAAATAATATAGGAGAATTAAAGATGTTGTGTTACGCTGACGGCTTGTTTGCCAGATGCGATGAATTCTCATCAAATCGAATTATTTTCATTCTTAGAATAAATTAATACTAATTTTTAAAAATGAATAGTTCTTATCTTATTATTCGTAAAACATGTGGCTTGCAACAATTTTGCTAATACGAAATCAGTTTCTTCAACCATTTATCAAATTGTTGCCGTGGATACTCAATACCCCATATCGGAATTAGTCGTAATTTACTTTTATATACACCCCTCACATAAAAACTTCTTATCCCACGCATTCTGCGTGAGATAAGGAGTTATTTTCGCACGCGTTTTTCTAATCTCAGTGCTTTTCAATCAATCAAATTAAGTCAATAAAGAGAGCATTACGTGTATATGCCTAAATATATTTAAATAATAACAAATGACTATAATTATTATCGAAGTCATGTAATTGCGAATAATTTTAACCATATTTTTTATACCATTAATGTTTCTAAATGTCACAAAGAGGTCTCCGAATATTTTGATTTTAGTTTTTGGCAAATTAAAAGGAACATTTTTTACCTTCATCTTTTATATTGTCTAGAAGTAAAATTGTCAATTCTTCTCTCTTGCATAGTAGCATAGTCCAACCAATCCTACAATTAATGCCACCTTGAAAACAAAAGTAATTGTTTTTTGTCCACTTCTTTTAAAAACTTGGTACTCTTAAATACTTTTGACCAACCCAATTATTGCTCAATAGCCCTCACAAAGAAATTAAATTCGTGTGTTTACTTTGTGGATATCATCATATATCATGCATCGTGGGATAATATGCCCATAAAGATGAAGCGTTGAATAAACTACTAAAATATTATGATAATAATGGCTGCACATTTGCAAAATTGCGAATCTACGAACGTGCGCAAAGTGATACTTAAAGCTTGTTCCCCAATATCAGATGGCAAATTTTCAGAATCAAGCATTTTGTAGAGAAACAATTCTAAAATACTTTAATAAACGTCAAAGTCAATTATTTTTTAAATATTTTTCATGACAGTAGTGGTTACTAAGAAAATGAAAAGTTTCCACCCTATTTTTAAAACCGCCAACTCAATTATTAATTTCAATGTTCTGGTTTTAATTAATTTTAGAACACCAGTGGTCGCTGCGGACTCTTTGTCCACATTAAAAATATAACCGCTTCTTGCCATGATAAGTGATTTATATCATCTTTTATGGATATTAAGACACATATTAATGATAAATGATTATATTACATGCTTTGATAAAAAAAAATTATTATTATCAACTTTAAGTAAAAGTCCCAACACATTTTTAGGCAGTATAAAAAGACATAAGTACATAATATACTAATTCGAAAATATCACAAAAAGTAAAAATACTTCGTATTATAACATTATTCCCACTATGCTGTCTAATAATAATCTGGGTAAATTATTAGTGCATGCTCTAAAACATACATAGGTATGACATTTTTTGCAGAAATATCGGGTGGGGCGATTTTTCTTTCTGTCACACATGCCGCATCGCCCTCTTTGACTTGTTGGAGGTTCCGGAAGCTGCTCAACAACTTCTATCCCAAGGAGCTCTCTAATCCTAAATTTTATTGATTTTGGTAAATTTGATAGAGCAGAGCGAATTCTTATGTGACCACTTATTAACTCAAATGCTAGTTTACATAAAAATCCCTATGGAATATTTTTGTATCTACATCATTTGCCTTGTTCAGCATGGAATAAAAAATTGCTATTGACCACCTCCGAGTGCCACGTGCGCAATTATAAGCAGCGCAGAGTTTATAAACTACGCCCATTCCCCTTAGTTTGATTATAACTGACCATAATGTCTGGTTTATCTGCTTCACTCTCAATAGTGCCATCACGATGTAAACTTGACATTAGTAAACCGTTTTTGCCCTTTTTGGGATATAGGATGAGAGTGTACAGTTCTCAGAAATCTCGAACATAGAAAACTTTTCAGGACAATTTATTGGACGGAAACATTCAAGAGGAACCTCTCTTTTATTTTTTCCAATCGTTCCTATGTGAATCATCCTGAAATTCTTCCTTAGGTTTTCTATCAGCTTGAAACCAGTGAACCATTATCATGCAAGCATGTATATGAGAAAATATACAGTGCGCGTTCTTAAAGTCCCTCCTCCTCTTCTTACTAACTTTTAAACCGCTCTTTTTTTTATTACAAAATGTAGGCGTATCGAATAGCGAAGGTTAAAATGGAGGACAAGGGCCATCTTGGAACTTTTAAATTGAAATATATGTCATTTCAAACGTATCATTGAGTACTTTATGGTTCCACAATATTAGACGGTTGTATTAGCATTCAAAATATCATGGAGGCGTTTTTAAAACTGACTATTTTTCATCTTTAGCATGCCGTAAAACCCAAACGGTTAGAGAATTACGGTTTGTTCTTTCCCATCTTAACTTTTTAGGAGCTATTCTGCCATATAAATTTTAAGTACTGTTAGCTGTCAACTTTTTTTTACATATTTTGGCATTTTTTGACCGCAATAAAATGTAGGTCATCAGAATTTAAGAAAGGAAAGTACAAATCGCATTGCTCTATCTTAAACCGGCCGGATTTATGGCATGTCAAAGATGCAACAATACCACCTCTCTCCTCTCCTTTTTAATATATTTATTAACGACCTGAAAACTTATATAACTAATCCTTTCCTTGATGCATTTGCAGATGATATCAAATTCTATAAAATTATAAATTGTTTAAATGATGCAAAAGATTTGCAGCATGACATCGATAAACTTCTTGAATGGTGTAAATAAAAATTATTTATACTTAAATGTTGAAAAATATATTTCTTTTACTAGGAAAAAGAATCCTATCCATTATACTTGCAATGTTAATTCAACTAATTTAGAGAATACTTTCTTGGTTAAGGACTTAGACATTTGATTTGATTATAAATTGAACTTTTTGGATCATATACAGATAGCTGTAAACAGAACATTAAAAATGTTACGTTTTATGATTCGTACTTTGAAAGATTTCAATAATATCTTTATATTGCGCGTTTTATACTGTGCTATTCTGCTATCTGTAGTGGAATATGCAATTCCAGTATGGTGTCCATACTATTCAACTAGTAAAAATGAAATGAAAGAGCGCAAAAAAAATCTGAGATTTATTGCATATAAATTGGGTATAACATATGAAAATATTAACTATGATGATATTATGCAACTTTTAAACCTTCGCTCTTTGGATTCTAGATTCGTATATTTTGATTTATGTACTCTATTTAAAATAGTTAATAATATAATCAATTCCCTGAAATTACTGCAGCTGGTGGGACTCCATGTGCCACAAAAGTCTCTTAGAGATTCAGAAACATTTGTTATTACATATCATGGGACTAACTATACCACGTAAATACTCCATTATGCCATTATGTCCAATATCAAAATTGGCAAATGAAATTACAAATAAAACATATAGATTTCTTTAATATCAAATTTAATAAATAAAAAAA
Organism: Pissodes strobi; assembly: GCA_016904865.1. Taxonomy (NCBI): domain Eukaryota; kingdom Metazoa; phylum Arthropoda; class Insecta; order Coleoptera; family Curculionidae; genus Pissodes; species Pissodes strobi. The sequence continues at coordinate 99,883 of MU185196.1, forward strand.
AAATTATGGAATCTTACAAGACCGATCTGACTGTAAGTTTCAATCTGGGTGAATAAATATTTTCTTTTTTTGTTTACCATCTAGGTAATTATATTATTACAAATGATATCAAATAATAATGAATGTATTTGATTTTTTATCGTTAATAATTTATTTACTACTTGTTAAATAGTTGTAAGTTGTTGGGCAGTATTTTGTGGCTCTTTTTTTGTAAATGCTAAAGGCGTTAATAAACATTCCATTCTATTCTATTCTATCAATCCTCTACTCAGTTATCAATTAAATGTAAATTGGTTTTTCCGGAACTGAGACTTAAAATTTTTCTTTTTAGTGTGGGTTAGTTTGGGTTGGAATCATGAATATCTGACTGTTGATTGACAGCGTCAAATCACGTACTAAATCATGCAGTATAGAAAATACCCAGCAAAGTTCTGATGATAGATATCTGTGGAACTCCTGACCGTAGAAAATAAGTGCGTTGAAAATTTGGCTACCGATTTTAATTTGGTATCCTACTGGCTAGGATTCACAAATCTTGATACCTAAGTCGGTAAAGCACAAGAAATATAATAACTCCAAATAGGAGCTTATGTATCAATAAAGTAACATCATTAACTAATTTGGGGTTTGGAACATTCGGCAAGATGCATTACAACACGGTTTTATCCGCAATACCGAAACGGAATTTTCGACCCGCGATTCGCTAACCATGCTAGGCATCATCAGAAGATGATTAAATTTTCTGATGATGCTACATGGTTAGCGAAACGCGCGAAATTTTCTTTCGGTAATGTGGATAAAACTGTGTTTCATGCAGTAGCATATCATTAACTTATATACTAACCTTCTCTAGAACAGCTCTTTGCTAACCAGTTTGAGAAAGGCATCACTAAGAGCTCCATGCTATTTTTATTACTATTCAGTATATCTTTGCATATAAATGGACGAGGAATGCAGCATATCGGTAGCATCTCATTTAAAAACAAATATGAGTACTCTATTGAAGGACTGGTGGATTTACTCGGAATTTTATGTTTAGAAAGTGAAACCTAATTAAATGTCTGTACTATAGCTGGCTGTGAAGTGAATAACAAAATTTGGGAACTTGCTAATGATAATAATATTCGTATTACTTTTGGCCTGCAATTGAAATATATATTTCGTATAAAATGTTAAGTGAAATTTTTAACACGCGGTTATCGTTATAAGAGTGATTTTCTTAAGCTCGGTAAAAAGAACCAAACACCTTTTGCTTGGTAAAAAGTAATCTTGCAAAAAATTAACCTTAGTTATTTATATTTGTTTAAAGTGAATTAATTTTATCATTCAATCGATATTATCTTGTTTTCGCAACAGCTACATTTTGATCTATCTAACGGAAAAATATGTGAAAATACGTAGGTAAACCTTTATATAAACACATTTAGAGAAGGAAAAGGTCAAGCCGTCAAAGCGTATTTTTCTTTTCGGCAAAATAACTCCAGCTTTTATTTCTTGGCCGTTGGGGATCTAATAACTCTCTTGACACCTACTCAGCGGTCACTGAAGTGGGAAATGCCAGTGATCCGTTTTTTTCTTTTGAAACTCGTTATTCAGAGACAAACAAATTGCTTATAGAACTTCCAGCAAACGAATATGTCACCACCCTGATAAATGTGCGAAAGTAATAAATCTATTAGTATTTGATTCCGGATGTTTTGTAGGTTCGGTCGGATTATTGCGTAATTTTATTTAGAATTAGTTAATTTAGTTAGTAATTAGAATGACTAAAACTATCCTATTCTAGTCAAATTAAAAAAAATAATGATATAATCATTTTTACTAGAAAGAGTAGCCAAGTTAAAAAATAATAATTAATACATTTGAAGAGGTGTCAATCGGCGACCTTGCTGATTGGCATATTAATTGTTAATTTTCATAAAAAAGTTTTGCTCCCAACGGCTGTTTTGATGCAGATTTGTGACAGTTTATACATTTATTTTTGCATAATGAATTATAAATCATAAGTTATAAATAAATGCAGTGTGTTCATTTAGGGTGTAATTATTTGATATCTCGTTAGCTGTACTGTTAAAAAAAGGACAAATGAAAAAGTTTGATAATTTTTTTTTAAATAGTATACTCTATATTTTTAGAATTAGTTCCCCTATTTGATGTCTATTCGACCCTAGAATAATATTTTAATTGACTGCGGCCTTCTCAACTTATAATTTGTTGTCCAGAAATGTTTCATATTGTAACACAATTAAAATATTGTTGAGATTTGTTTTTATACAGGGTGCTCACATTCTACCTCACAATTTTAAGTACAATTTTCTGTTTTTTAATGTCACACCCTGTATGTTTTAACGCAAATTAAAGTCTCTAGTAAAACTCCAACCAACCATAAAATATTTTTATAATCCTTTGCGGGGTTGCCAAATTTGATTGGTTTGTGCTTATTTTCAATAATTTTAAACTTGAATTTAAAACTTACACCCGGTAGCATATTTACACATTCTCACATACGATGGCACCAGGGTGCTGAAAAAGCGTGAGCCTTTGTAAACAATAATTACGCTACAAAAGCTCACTGATTTCGGCACCTACGTAACTGGCTATCATAGGCACCAGGGTGCTGAAATCGGTTAGGTTTTGTAAGCGTTTGTAGTGCTACAAAACCTCACTCATTTGGGCACCTGGAATACGCTGTTATATAATATTTCGCTTTTGGCATGGCCCTCCGCTCGCTTCGCTCGCTACGGGGGCTCAAGAAAAGGTAACTAACCAGGTGCCAACCCAAACTAACCCAAGACATACTCAAAATCAGGAAAAAAACTGTTTCGAAACTTAACCTAAAAAAAAAACAACGGGGTTTGAACCCGGGCCGTCCAGGTGAGACCCAGCCATCTAAACCTCTAGACCACGAGAGCTCTTACCGCAAATTGATTGCACCGTAAAAGCATGGCGTGATTAGGTGCCCAAGTCAGTGAGCTTTTGTAGTGCTACAAACGCTTATAAACCCTAACCGATTTCAGCACCCTGGTGCCGTCGTATGTGAGGATGTGTAAATATGCCACCCGGTATGTCTTAAAAATGTCGAATCCTCTTTCAAGTTCTTCATTGATTCTAATACTTTATAATTTACATAATACAAAAAATTAAAAATGGTATGTTTTTTCATATTAGATAATAAATAATAATAAATATGTATCTCTTATGAACATCTATGGGATTACAATAAATCAACCGGTTACCATGTCCATGAAAAACAAATGAATGAAAATGGCGCCATACTTTAATTTAGAAATTTAGTTGTAGCATTTGATATTTGGTGTTTCATCTAAAATGAATTGTTCTCAAGAGAAATTGATAAGCATGGTGTAGGAGAAACACATGGTAATTGTCCCTTGATTACTCGAATATATGCTCAGAGTTTTTCAGAAAGAAGGCATCATCACGAAAAATCTTTTCAAGGGTTAAAAGAGAGGTTTGAGCGCCCGTTTGCAAGTGGTAAGTGCAAAAAATAACTAGAACAAAGACCGTATTAACAGAAGAAAACGACCTTGCAATCGCTTTGTGCATAACGGAAGATCCTAAATTGCGTATTCGATGCATAGGAAAAAAAATGTGAATATTAGTAAATCATCAGTGTCAAAATCACTAACCCAACCCAAACTAACCCGAATTAAATACAGCTTCATTAAGAATCAACAGAAAACGACTTTCAAAATCAAAACATTTTGTAAATGGGCATTAAATAAAATAAGTGCCAACCCATTGTTTTTAAAAACATATTGTGCAGTGACGCAACTTTCCATAGAAATAGTTCTGTAAGCCGGCACAATTTTCTATTCTGGTGACAATCTCCATGTGGTTCATGTTACAAATTTTCAATATAAGTGATCGCAGAATGTCGTGGCATAGTTCACAATTTCGGGGTATTTTGTTTTGAAGATCGGCCAGACATACTGCAGCACGTTCCTGCAACAATTGCAGAAAGTATGGGGTTTCAGTTAGACGGCGCCATTTAGAAATACGGGCCCATCTTGAACAAGACTATCGCGAGGGGGACCAGTACCCTGGCTTGCAAGGTCCCCTAATTAGATCAGCATGGTCTTTTTTTTATGGGTCCATGTAAAATCACTAGTTTATCGAGCGCCGGAGACGACCTTAGATCATATGAAGCTTGAAATTAGGGAAGCATATCAAAGTATAACCTCTGAAAATTTGTTTAATATTAGACAAAATGTTAACGTTATGGTTGAAGCCTGCTTAAATCAAAACGGAAGACATTTTGAAAAATTTCTTTAAAGTAAGTTTTTTGTGCATTATGTTGATAGCCTAAAGTTATTGCTTTGCTCAGAAATGTCATTTGCTACTGTTTTAAAAAATATATTGATACTGGAAATATTTTTTTACATCAAAGTAAAAATAGACTACTTATCTTCTATCCATTTTCAAATTTTAAATGATGAATATTATGCCAAAGTAAGTACAGGGTTATCCAACGAGGACTAGACAAGGCGATTTTTTTACTTTCCCTGTACTTTTATAAAAAAAAACTGAAATATCCATCTTATGTAATTTTCTCCCGCGAATTCGGATATGTTCAGCAAAAAAACATCGTAAAGCCGTCAAAAACGACTAACTTAGGTTTTTTTAAATGGATTAGCCTGTATATTATTGCATATTTGTATTGTGCGAAAAAGTCTAGACATATTTCATGAATAGTGTCCTATACCTATCTCTAACGGTTTTGGAAATATTGACAGTTGAAAATCGACCATTTACCAGGTTTGACAGCTTGTAAAATCTAAACGGCTAAAGATAGAACAAAACGGTTTGCACTTTCTATCGTACTAACTTTTTATTTAACCAGAGGTTAAAAATCCCGGATAAATTTAACCTCTGGTTAAATAAGAAGTTAGTGACAGACCAATATAGGAAAGTGCAAACCGTTTTGTTCTATTTTTAGCCGTTTTGATTTTACAAGCTGTCATACTTGGTAGATGATCGATTTTCAACTGTCAATATTTCAAAAACCGTTAGAGATAGGATTATTCATGAAATATGTCTAGACTCTTTCGCACAATACAAATAAGCAATAATATGTAGGGTATTCCATTAAAAAAAAAACCTAAGTGAGTCGTTTTTGACGGCTTTACGATGTTCGTTTGTATTTTTCTGAACATATCCGAATTCGCGGGTGAAATTTACATAAAATGGCTATTTCAGTTTTTTTTTTTATAAAAGTACAGGGAAAGGCAAAAAATCGGCTTGTCTAGTCCTCGTTGGAAAACCTTGTACAGTTTATAAGAAAAAAATCACAATTTAGCAACGCCGCGAAAAAGTAGAAAACTATTTTAGGGTTGTTGTGATCTTACCAGATACTTCAATTTTCGTTTAGCGGTACATACTGCGCTATTTAGAATAAATGGTACCTAAACTTCTTAAAATTTTGAAGTCAATTTGAGTGCCTTGTACATAAACAAATTACGAAAATATTTTAGTTGTGTTTGTAGTACCCTAGTACAACTGCCTGCATATTTTGGAAATATAAATAAATTAATTATTTATTACCTTTTGTTTACGAGCCTTAAAAATATGAAAAGTTTTGGGAAAAAAAGCAATTGCATACATTGAGGGAAATAAAAATGCAATAGATCTAGATGGCTTACGAAGCTAGTTCCTGGCTAACGACATATTTGTAGTAGAACGGGGATATAGAGACGCACTTGTCAGTGTTGGAAAATATGGATCGATGTTAGAATGCTCAGCCGACTTCAAGCCAATGAGCACCAATTATCCACAGAAGAGACCAATTTAACACGGTTAGTGACAAAAACCAGATGGATTATAGAAGCTCGGAATGGACATATGAAATATATTTTTACTTTTCCTAATGAAACTAATCCAACCGTACACGTAAGTTATTTGGGCGATTTCTACAGATTTGCGGGGCAATCATAAATAAGTATCTAGAACCCATTTTATTGCGAAAAACAACCATCCAATTAGCAGAAAGTATGCAGCCAATATTTGACAAGAAACAGTTAGCAACAATATATCCCCTTTAGGATAGCTAAATGGAGGCGTTTGGAGGAAACCACGTCAGAGACTTTTCTCAGCTAAATCTAGATTATCTCAGATACTTAACTGTAGGTGTTTATCAAATCAATTTTGCTCCTTCGTACTTTGGTACATACAATAACCAACTGCAAGTTGATACCTCCCTAATTAACCCGTGACGTGAGAAGACTGCGAATATATTCGCGTCACAGATGCGAAATATCAACTATTTATACGTTATAAGCTTATACAGCCCCGTCTCCAGGGGTGAGGCGGCGAGGCAGCCGCCTCGGGCGGCCGATTTTTAGGGGTGGCCGTTTTTTTTTCTGTAAAGTTTTAATGTGATTGTATGTAACACGGTAAACACTCTCGCAATGAATATGTAAAATGCTTCATACATATGCTTCACTATAAGCAGCTCATCGCGCGTTTATGCAATAATAACCAACGCCTTAAGAAATTAAACTACACTATATTATAACATAAGGTCTATTCGCAATTAGCATTGGTAGTTTAAATTCGCAGTGAATGAAAAATCGCGGCTTAGCACATCTTTAGGAACTGGCTACATCGCCCTAAAGCGATTCAGGACAATTTTTACGGAAGTGGCCGAAATGCAACCCGATTGATTGATTGATCGATTACTAAACGGTATGTAGCATAATATATTGAGCGTGGAGCGAGCGCATGTTAGATATACGAACTCATGCGATTTTTTAGACCAAAAATTAGAACTTCGCGCCCCCAAATGCCCCTCTCTAGGGTACCCATATCAAAATTTATTTTTTTCGAAAAATATTTTTGAAAATATTTTTTTCGCTTTCGTTACAGAAAAGGTTAGACGGATATGTCACACACTTACAAATAATTTTTTTTAAATCACATACAGGGTGTTAACCACAATTTTTCCGAAAAAATTCCCTATTTTTGAAATATTTCGGGACAACAAACTCGGCCGATTTTTTAAATCAATTATTCGCACTCCGCGCCCCCAAATACCTATCTCTAAAGTACCCGAAAATTTTTTTTTTCGAAAATTATATTTTAAAATTATTTCTCTAAATTATTTTTGAAATTTTTTGTTCGCTTTCATTACAGAAACGGTTAGAAGGATCCACGTACATATCACCCACTTACAAATATTTTTTAAATCACGTACCCGGTGTTAAAATTAGAAATTTCCCCAAAAAATCCTCTATTTTCGAAATATTTCCGTACAGCAAACTCGTGCGATTTTTTAGATCAAAAATTCGAACTCCGCGCCACTAAATACCCCTCTCTAGAGTACCCACATCAAAATATTTTTTTTTCCTTTCATGTAAGACGGTTAGACAGATCCACGTACATGTCACCCACGTAGAAATATATTTTTTTAAATCACGTACAGGGTGTTAAAACCACAAGTTTTCCCAAATAATTCCCTATTTTCGAAATATTTCGGTACAGCAAACTCGTGCGATTTTTTAGACCAAAAAGTCGAACTCCGCGCTCCCAAATACCCCTCTCTCTCTACAGTACCCACATGAAAATTTATTTTTTTCGAAAATTATTTTTAATTTTTTTTTTCGCTTTCAATACAGAAACGGTTAGAGGGATACACGTATATGTTAACCACGTACAAATAAATTTTTTTAAATCACTTACACGGTGATAAAACCATAATTTTTGCCAAAAAATCCCACTTCAAAATTTATTTTTTTAGAAAAATATTTTCCAAAATTTTTTCCCTGTTTTTATTATCGAAACGATTCACCAACGCCAACGTACAAATAAAATTTCCAAAATCATATACAGGGTGGTAAAAATACATTTTTAAAAAAATTGAACATTTTTCGAAATATTTCGGTACAAAAAAAACCAAAAACCCACCACCCACACCAACACCCCCCCCCCCCCCCCCCCATAAGATATTCAAAATAAAAAAAAAGATCATCCACCTACGAAATTCCCTATTTCGTGCTGGAATCTAAAATACTAGATTTTGAAACAAAAATTACATTTTATCGAATATCTAGCTTATTTGAACTTCTATCGAAAAACTTTATAGGAGCTTTTCGATCGGCCTTGGGACGGCGCAGACACTAGCGATGAAATATCTCTTTCCTTTACTACACAAATAAAGAAAATATAAAAATCAGGTTTGGTCGATTTGGAAAAAAACGAAACGTCGTAGAATCAAAATGAATACGGCACACTATAGTACCCGATGAGACCCATCTTTTTCCAATTTAAAGTTTACCTCTAACTCATACCGTTTTCGAATTATATCCGATTTAATGAAAATCTCGATTTTTTAAGGTATGAATTTATCCGACATTTTTGAAAAAAATAACCGTTTTTATTACAGAAACAATTGAAGGGGTCCATTTTCATGTTACTAACATGAAGATGAAAGTTTCAAAAGCATATACAGGGTGGTAAAAAAATAATTTTTGAAAAAATTCGTATCACTCGTAGTTTTGGAGCTACGACCATTCTCGAATTTAAACTGCCAATTTCTCGAAAACTGAGAATATTGTTTTTTTTTTCGGAAAGAACATTTTTTGTCGGCCTTGAGGTCCTCTACCTATACGCCGAATTTCAAATCGATCGAAAAAAAAAACGATAGGTTCTACCGATAGGTTCCAGTTCCTATGGGACAAAATAAAGGTTAGGTCGATATAAAAATACGGTTTTCTTCGTTTGCCGAAATTCTTCTTTTTCTACCAAAACCTACCCGTTAAAAAACGTGTTTCGCGATTTCCCCCACTTCTCGATAAAAATTCGGGAAACTGGGGGCGGGGCGTGGGGGGTACCCACTAACCGGCCAACACCGACTCCGCTGCGGTGTTTGATCGCGGCAAAATTTCGCTTCGAGCTCCCGATTAGCCAGAAATCGCGAAAGACCATGCGATTTACATATAGCCCACCAAAACCCCCCCTTAAAATCGAGACCTGGCATACACAATTTAATTACAGGTAGTCCCCAGGTGGTACGTCTATCATGAAAATATAGACCCTGCAGGTCATCTCCTTATACCGGGACGTACCGGTTAAAAAACCGCGCGGGCGCCTATTCGTCGGATAGGTCATTATTGACTCCTTAAATTAATTGGTCGGTTGTAAGGGGCGGCCTAATCCTGCTCGCCTCGGGCGGCCTAAAGCCTGGAGACGGCGCTATTAGGGAATACAAGGATATTACTGTACCTGTAAATCAGGCGGCAGGACATTGGAAACGTGCTCCAACTTAGCATCCGCAATATGATATTTGGAATACGTACGCCACCAAGGGAACATTATCAAATATCTTGGAACTGCATTATTAGAACAAGTTTTTAATGCAGGAAATAGAACGGCAAAATCTTAAATAATATATCTTATTTATTGTATATGTAAATAACATAATACCCTGTAATGTTACAAACTTAGAGAATAACCTCGAGACATTCAGTTTCTTTACAATACATTCTTGAAATAAGTTTGGCGGGAATTATTATATTTTTTCTACAGGTGCGGAAAGTAGTACTTTTCCGCACAAATTTTACTTCCCGCACTGAAAATGGGAGCGAAAGTGAAATCGTGCGGAATTAAAAAGAGGTTTTAAACTGATTTTTGTTAGGTGGAGAAATTTGAAAAGATCTGGGTTAACATTGATATAAAATATTTTTATTTTCACTAAGTAGCTCAAAACGCGCCCGACGTACACCTGGCGAAGCATGTGAACGCACCCATTGACACGAGTTTGTATGACTTTTGACGTAAAATTTTATCAAAACATGCAAGTTAGCTAGATTTCCAATAGCAATAAAACGAAACAATATACCTAAAATAACTTTTCGACTTTAAAATGGCTCGTTTTTCGACTTTAAAATGGCAATATTTCTACGAGGATGGCATTCTTGAAGTGTCACTATGAGTTTGCTGCCCGCCAAGTCAAGAAAACGTTATGAAAACGAGCACTCATTCTTTCAAAAATGGTGCAATGAAAGAAATGTCCATAGTCACAAAAAGGAGGTATTCCTAGCATATGTTTCCCATCTAAGTAAATGCTGCAAAGCACCAACGCTCTGGTCACGTTATTCAATGCTAAAAACGATTTTGAAAACTACGACGTCTATGGATATTGCAAAATTTTCAGTTAACTGTTTTTTTAAAGAAAAAGAACATTGGATATGCACCAAAAAAATCCAAAATTTTCACACCAGATCACATTTCACAATTATTTATTCGTGAGGCTCCTAATAAAACTTATTTAATGATAAAGGTTGCTGCTGTATTTGGTATTGCCGGCGCATGCAGACATGAAGAGTTGAAAATATAACCTTGGACGACATCGAAGATAAAGAAACCCTCATAGTGGTGACACTTCCTTGCACAAAAACGTACAAAAGCCGTACATTCGTTTTGTCTCAAGAAACAGGGAACGGTGAATACCTACAGTTATACAGAGAGTATGTAAAATTAAGACCCAAAATACACCTCATAGAAGATTTTTTTTAAACTACCGTTTAGGAAAGTGCAATTCTCAGCCTATTTAAATAAATTCGTTTTGTCATTTGAAATCGCAGCCTTATTGGGATCAGATCAGATCCTCAACTGTATACAGGGCACAGTTTTAGAAGATATTCGACCACGCATCTCGCAGATTCAGGTGCCAACATTACAGCCAACAATAGATATAGAGGCTGGAAATCCAGCATTATAGCTGAAGGCTACATAGAGGAGTCGATAGAGAACATAAAGAAAACCTCAAATAAAATTTTTCGAAACGCCCCAAAGTACGCTCCACGACAATTTATAGAACTAGAACAGTCAACAGTTGAAGGAAGAATGGAGCATGCTGCTTCAAAAGAGGATACTGCCTCAAAAGAAGTCGTTGCGGCTTTTACTACGAACCACAATCAAATGCTAACTTCTGCTATCAACATTCAGAACGCTGGCAGCTGCTCATTTCATGTGCCTATTGTTAATGGTTAAAGGATCGGTTAAAGGTTAAATAAGTCGTTTCATAAATATTGCTGGAAAAATTAATAAAAATATTTTTAATTTTTTGTTTTTTTTACCACACCCTCGTAGAATAAAAGTTGTATCTAACACGTTTGTAAAGTGCCTTTTTCCGCGTCGTTCGGCCATCTGAAATCGCGTGCGGAAAATGGGCACTTCTTGGGTAAACTACTATTTTAATACTGACATAAAATATTTTTAATTAACTAATTTCTCTAGTGCCCTAACCGTTATTCCCATTATAAAAGTTCATTAATTGCTAGTTAATAATGATCTCTATACATACGTACAATCTTCGTAACTAGAAACTTTTACGTTTAAGTTCTATATAATATATTTTTAAGATAACACCTTAAATTTTTTTTACATAATGGGTAAAAAAGTGTGCATTGTTGTTTATAACGTAGGCAGATGTTTGTATTTATTTATTTATTACTTGTTACAAGATTGTCGAAAACGCTCATATTCCTTGTTTCTGTTTGACGCTCTCCTGTATAGAAAGCCAACCTCTCAGTAAATGCGTACTTTATTTAACTTTTTATAAGTGTTTTTTCTGTTTTTTTTTTATAATATTTTATTGCATTCAATGAAGTTTATGCCAAGTGTATCTTGTTCCTTGCATATTCCTTTTGCCTTAAACTTGACAACTTTGTTGTTCGTGACCCAAAAACGGCTTGGCAGATTTGCCGTAGCAATGATAAGTTTTAATCAGGACATCGAACATTACATTCATAACCGTGATGTTCGTAAAATTCTCAAAGAACTAGATCCGCAAAAGACAGCAGGACCGGACGAAATAGCTGCCATCGATCGTGTTAAAGAACTGCGCCAACGAACTAGCACCCATTTTTTTCCTGACTTTTGTCTCTGTCTTACGAAAAACGGATTTACCCATCTTCTTGGAAAGTCGCTCGAGTGCGACCTATTCCAATAAAAATGGCAAGAAAACCACGCCTTCAAACTATCGTCCAATTGCATTGCTTCCAATAATCTCCAAAGTCATGGAACGTGCAGTCAATCAGCAACTACCAACAGATTAATTAGCGATAACCAATATGGCTTTCGCAAAGAGAGATCGGATATATATTGGCCTATGTTACTCATATATGGAGTAAAGCAATTGAGAACTAAGGAGAATCTTGAACGCTCGCGTTGGATATTTCGAAGGCATTCGGCAGAGTTTCTGAGTTTGGCATGACGGATTGCTCATCAATCTGTCGTCGTTCGAAGTGCCAGCCTCTCTTTGCAGCTGGCTTGTCAACTTCGTTAAGAACCGATCTCTGCACGTTGCAGTTGAGGGACACATCTCGGACACATTCACCATTAACGCGGGCATGCCTCAGGGCGCAATACTTTCACCAACTCTGTTCCTCATCTATATTAATGACCTGTTGAACGAAACCAATAATCCTGTTTACAGTTTTGCAGATGACAGTACCCTTGCCTCCCAATTTAGATTAGAAATTTTTTTAACAGCGACTGAGACTTATCACCGACAGGAGCAGATTACAACAATTAATCAAGATCTGGAGAAAGTTCGAACTCGTCAGACAGTTGCGATAGACGGCAAGAGCGCACTCGTTCTTTGTACAACTGGAATCACCTAGAACATCGCTTTACAAGGACTCCTTTGTCTGGCGCACTGCATAGCTGTGGAACTCACTCCCACTGCTTCCACAGCTATTCAAGAGCCGTGTCAATCAGCATCTCCGCACACATGACCATAAGCAAACATTATATCATCAGAAATTAAGACGATTTGACCGGAGACGGATTTCCATAAGAAGTAAGCGATGTCCTTTCATGCTACTTTTGGTCTGACTGTATGGTCCGATTTTAATGACTTTTTGTTGCACTGTTATGATGATGATGTTGTATTGCAGGATTGTTTTTTTTTCAGAATTTCACTGCGCTTGTTTTTTGTTGTTGGATAATTCGTAACACCCTGTAAGGTATACTAGCAACCGCAACATATGGCGATCAAGGGCTCGTCTTTCTTTAACCTGCAATGTATGTATGTTGTAAATAAATAAATCTAACATAGGTCACATATTACTGGTGTATTTATTCAATTTACTGATATTTTAACGTATGCATTTTACTCAAAAACTTTTAATTAGTTCTCATTGGGTCCTTTAACAAATCTTCTAATGTTATTAAACGAACTGATATTTAGCCTCTTTCAAATTTATATGGGAATAATAATTTCTGTAATTGTCCATAATATCTGTCTATGTCCACTATGTCGTATTTATAGTTTTGCTAAAAATTAATATTGCAAAAAAAGAGGTTAATAATAATAATTAATTATCAGATATACAACTTTTTTTCGTATTCGTTAGTTATGATAATAACTTACCTCTTCCTTTAATAAGATTTTAGTAAGAATTATAAAGATCGACAATAACGCATTTTTGATAGGCTGACAACGAAGATTTTATTTCAAATTATATTCATTAAATTGGGTCTTTTTAACAGTAACTTAATTATATTCAACTTGTTCATTCAAAAACTTAATGGGGTTACCGCAGTATACTTAAACCCTTCAGTTTTCTTTACAACAAAAGTATTAAACTCCTCAGAGTAAATGCCTACTTAGATACAATTTCGTTAAGTTTATATTGTGAATAAAATTTTATTGACTAATAAAATTTTCTTTTAAAAAGATATAAAATTGCCTTTTCCGTACCCAATTTAATGGTTGAGCTAAGTTTCATCAGACCAATAAATTTTTATTGAATTCGAACTCTTAAAAAGTGTATTTTAAACGATATTTCTTTAGTGAATTTTTTCCCATATATTTAATTGTTGAAAATTATTTGTCGGGTAACCTCTCATTATTTGCTGGAGGTTTAGTAAAATAAAACGGCGCTCTGGATCCTGAAAATATTTTGGATTTGTCTAATTGCCAATGAATGAAATATTGAGCATGCGATCGAAGGATTTACAATATTTTCTCAGTAAATATATAACTGACTATTGCAACTTCGTCACATCGTCAGATGCTGATATCGTACAATTTCGAAAATGAAGTTGAAATCGAGGTAGAACATGAAGGCGAACGAGAGCTGTCATAATTATGAAATATCGAAACTACGGAAACAGATTATTCACACAGTTACACAAATAATATGGGATACGAAAAACTATCGAAACTGTATGTGGAAGCACACAGGCGACTTTCGAAAAGAAATTAGGAAAATTAAATATTGTTAAGGCCCGTTTGGGTTTTTTAATTTCCAACAACCGGGAAATTTAATAAAATACGAATCTGGAGATTTAAAAGTGTACTCTACGGGCTTCCTTTTAATGTCCATACCTCTAAATTGTTTAGCCTCTATCGTCTAAATAACTTAAATATATATTTTTATTTATTGAATTCTACTCATGACTTAGATGACATATTTATGGTTAAAACCAAATCAAACAATACTAATCTACAACTAAAGTGGCACACACACTAAAGGGAGATACTATGGCGCTCGACGAGCGGTGCGTGTACGAAGATGTTGATTGACACGGTTCTTAAACATGTGTAGGTCGTAACTAGCGGAAAACAGATGTCCTGGGAGTTACTGTTGTGACTGTCTGACAAGCGCTGCTGAGAGCGGGATGATGCGAGCCAAATCCTGGGAACATCTGCCGTGAACATTTCTATAAAACAGGGAAATCTCAGCCACATGTCTGCGGTGTTCCAGACCATCCAGATCCCGGGTCGCCCACGAGACACACAACTCTTTTCTGAATGGAATCCAGCAGCTTTAGGGTGTTCTTAGGTGCAGCACCCCAGATGTGTGAGCAATACTCTAAGCACGGTCTTATTTGCGCCTTGTAGAGCAAGAGTAGCTGCTGCGGTGTATATAGCTTTTTGTTGCGAAATAGCGCACCAAGCTTCTGCGAGGCTGACTTTGCGATGTTAGCAACGTGGTCATGCAAAGACATATTGCTGTAGACCGAGACACCCAGTAGTCCCATTGCCCATTGACGAGGACGAAGGAATGGTCGATCCTGCGATAATGATGTTAGGGCACGCCGCCGTATTATCTTTCTTGGTAAACGTGGCTGCTTGGATTTTTGCAGCATTAAATTTGACCAAATTCCCAGGTTCGAACTTTCTCCAGATCTTGATTTATTGTTGTAATCTGCTCCTGTCTGCAGTGATAAATCTCAGTCAGTAAAGGTTTTTCTGATCTAAATTGAGAGGCAAGGTTACTGTCATCTGCAAAACTGTAAACAGGATTATTGGTTTCGGTTAGCAGTGTCATTGGTACAGATAATAAACAGAGTTGGTGAACGTGTTGCGCCCTGAGGCACTCCAGCATTTATGGCGAATGTGTCTAAGATGTGTATATCAATTGCAACGTGCAGAGATCGGTTCTTAAGAAACATGGCAAGCCAGCTGCAGAGAGACGCTGGCAATTGGCAATCCGAAGGACGGCAGTTTGTAGAGCAATCCGTCATGCCAACCTCTGTCGAATGCCTTTGAAATATGTAACGCAATCGCTCTAGATTCTCCGTAGTTCTCAATTGCCTTACTCCATATATGTTTGATATAGGCGAATATATCTCCTGTCGATCTCTGTTTGCGGAAGCCTTATTGGTTATCGCTAATTATTCTGTTGGTCTCTACACTACATGTTCCATGACTTTAGAGATTATTGGAAGCAAGGAAATGGGGTGATAGTTTGATGGCGTGGTTTTCTTGCTTGTTTTGGTGTATGTTGCACTCGAGCGACTTTCCAAGAAGATGGGTATATCCCCTTTCGGTCAGATAGGAAAAAATTCTGGAAAGAATGGGTGTTAGTTCGTTGGCGCAGTTCTTTAACACGATGGCAGGTATTTCATCCGGTCCTGATGTCTGTCTGTATCTAGCTCGTTGAGGATTTTAATATCACGGTGGTGAAACTTAACTTCTGCCATTAGTGCTGATGTTGGATATGATGGGGAGATCATTGCCTTGGGGGACGTTTAACGTAGAGTGCGACGAAAACATTTCGGCGAGCATGTTTGCTTTTTCCTTAGCTATAGTCGCCGTGACGCCGCGTTCGTCCATCAAAGGTGGGAGAGACGTTTTTGTAAAGTTATTACTTACTGCCTTTGCTTCAGACCAGAAATTCCTGGAGCCACTGGGGCATTGCAAAAGTTTATCCCTAGTCCTTTGATTGTGTTGGTTCTTAGTTAATCCCCCTTTGCTGAAATATTCACTTCTGTTCTGTGGTCTTCAGCACACACGCTTTTCCAACATTTTTTATACTTTAAGTCGTTTGCCAAAAGAATTTGGATGCAAATCTCTATTCAAATATACATTTTACTAACTAAAAACTGACACAATATTAATGGATATTGTTATAAAGATTATTGATAATAATATTGACTTATAAATTCCTATATTCGGCACCCCAGTATCTATTCCCACAAACTTCGTTAGTTGAAATGAAAACAATGTATATTGAAAAAAATTCAGTTTAAAGAATAGGCATGAGTAGACGATTTCCTGTTTGTTAAAAGTTTGTTGTCATTTTCATTAATGACGCATTTAATGACGGGCCTCGAATATTTTTTCGATCCATCTTCTTATATTTCAGTCCTCTTTTAATGTGAGGTCTAGCTCTTCTCATTCCTCTTTCCTCTATCATAGCCGGAAGAACTATAAAAAGTTCTAGCCCATCCTTGATGCTGAAGTTCTTAAACTGAAGTTTTATAATTTGTCTTTGCTTCCCCTTGACTATTCATGATGGAACTGTCGCGATATACAAACATTTTACTACACCAGAGGTACGATGAAACAGTGACCTTATTCATGCTCATGAAATTTAAATTTTTTACATACGTCAAACAGTAAAAGATCCTATAGATATATATACATTACACTTAACATAGGTACAACTTATTACACAATAACAGTCACATCTAAAAATTCCTGCACACTATAGAAAGCCTGATCTTACAAATATTTTTTAATTGAACTGAGAAACTGTCTCTCTGTTAATGTGCTCTGGAAGCTTATTAAAAAATGTTGGTACAAAATAAGTACTGCTTATACATCTAAGATAATTAAAACTTATATTATTGTTACCACTAGTATTATGACAATGATTTTGACAACAGATTTTATATTTATCCAGATTATTGGGGACATAAATGAGACAGCCTAAAATATACATGGATGGCATTGTAAGTATATTTAAGTTTATGAAGATTTGCCTAACATCTGCTCTATAATGTAGGCCCCCCACAACTCGGACTGCCCTTCTTTGCAATTTAAAGATTCTATTTGCCTATGCTGTATGACCCCACGTAAGAATGGCATAGTAGCAATGAGACTGAAATAAAGCGTGGAAGGCCATAAGTAGCACTTCATAATCAACATTACGGTAAAACGTGAGGGTCTGTTTCAACAAAATTTAATTTTGCTTGCCTAAAGTGGCATGAAATATCCAAAACCGTCTACAAAGAAAACTTTTGCTGAGTTGAGAGGTTGGTCGAGATCACATAACTTTAGTTTTCTATTATTGTTAAATATTAATTCTATTGTTGAGTTTTTTGATAGGTTTAAATAAAGTCAGAGCCAATTTTATTGCTATATATTATCCTGGAGTATTGATTCTATGGGCAGTAAAATTGAACTAAAACTAAAACGGACGTAATAAATTTAATAATTGAATATCAAATGTAATAGAAACACAAAAAAACGCTTATTTTAATATAACGTTTAATATGCAATATCCTGGGAAAGGTGTAAAAATGTCGTTGGACCCGGCACGATATTTTCCTAAACTAATAAAATAGTTATTTATGCAACAAGTGTGTAAAGTGAATCTTTTTTTATGAATGGGAATATTGTCGCATGAGCCGTAGGCGAATGCGACAATCCCATGAATAAAAAAAGGGTACTTTACACATGAGTAGCAAACAAAATTTTTTCTACTATCGAAAAATATATGAAAAAATAAAAATAATGTTATATTACTTTACGCACTAGTGCGTAAAATATATTATTTTACGCACCGCCCTAAACGTCAAAAAATATGTCAGTAAACGTCAAAAAATATGTCGGCTTTACTTTACGCACTAGTGCGTAAAATACCTTACTTTACGCACTGCACATTAAAAAGGCCTATTTTACGAATCTTAGAGAGTGCGTAAAGTGAGTATTTTACGCACGGTAGTAGAAAATAGTTATTTTTGTTACAAGTACCTAAAATGGAGTTTTTCAGGACGAATCATTGCTGTTTCCGGACGAGGCGTTAGCAGATGAGTCCTGAAAAACTTCATTTAGGTACGTGTGACAAACACTATTTTTTTTCATACGCTCCCAAAATTTAATTTTCATTTATATGCTTTTTGCAATTCTTCAAAACGCCTAAATTTGCAAATTTACCATAATTTTTGAAATCATAATGTACGACAAAGTTAGCTTAGAATTTGATATCGTAGCAACTGTTTGACAATTTTGTCATATCATTCGAAATTTGACATTTAGACATATTCAGGAATTTTGGAATAGTCCGTAAAAGTTACCATGACGACTTTTAGGGACTAGGCCTAAAAAGAAGCATTTTACGGACTCAAATGAGTCCGTAAAATAGCTATTTTTGGGAGCGTATGACAAAAATACTTTTAAAAGGACTTACTGAATCAACGATGATTATATGATTATTAGAATTTATACTCGTTTTAAACGTTCGAAAACGACGCAAAAGAAATTGTACCAAATTATGTCTGTAAATATTTCTCTTCTTAGTTAGATAATTTCCAATTAAAAAGTACGGAAAAAATATATGTACTTATTAGGTAGCGAAGTTTTGTTGCATATTTATTTAAATGTATTTTATTTGTTTGAGTGTGCGTAAACTAAAAAAAAATTATTCGATCCAAAAAAATGTAGTTTATTCAAGCAAATATTTGTTTGATAATGGGCAAACAAATATTTGTTTGAATAAAAAATAATATTTATTTCATTTATTTTTAAGATTTTCTTTGTTCGAAATAAATATTTATTCCGAACAAACAATATGATTTTATAATCGTTGTTCACATAAAACAAAAATAAATTTTAAACAAATAAAATTATTTTGATTCAAATAAGAGAAATTATTTCGTACAAATACCCAAGTCATTGGTTAACTACCCGACCTATTTAAATTAAAACACAAAGCCTTTGGAACAAATATAATATATCTGTTTTCTAAAACCTTTGTTTTTATTGAAATCCGCATATTTGTTCCAAAAGCTTCGTGTTTAAATCTAAATAGGTCGGCTATTTAAACCAATGTTTTAGGTATTTGTACGAAATTATTTCTCTTATTTCAATCAAATCATTTTTATTTGTTCAAGCCTTATTTTTATTTGAAATAACAATTTGATTAATTTCATTCAAATTATTTAGTGACCGAAAAGGTGCATTTGTAATAAATAATTGTTTATTTATTTTAAATAATTGTATTTAGTTGACTGTCCAATGTTTACTGTTTGTATTTGTGATGACTTAAATAAAAACGAAATTTTGGCTGTTGTTCTTTCTAAAAGGACTATTTATTGACATTCAGTTAGATGAGTGATTAGAAGTCGGTTTCAATAGCAAATAAAATAGCTATAACAAATATGTAGCTTTAAAAATAAAACAAAAACACTGTTATTATTCTTAAGACGTATTTAGGTTTCACGTTTTATCTGAAATAAACTATAAATGTCTTAGCTTTTTTTTAATTGAAAAAGATTCCAAAATCCGAACCCTATCTAACCGATCGATTTGTACCAATTTGGTTAACCAAAAAATGGGAGTCCGTCGTTATGTCGTGCTTTCTTGATTTTCACTTGCATACTTGGTATTGCAGACACGGAAGGGCACTTTCTATGTGCTTTTTCCACGTAATATCAAGTTA
>MU185197.1:0-63116 GCA_016904865.1 Pissodes strobi
CAACCCTTAAAAATGTGTCTAAGCTGCATATAAAGTTGTTCTAGCTGTCTAAAAGGTTGTTAGTTGTTGCTAAATGCTATTAGTTTATGTTATTTGCATTCAGTGTTTCAGAGGATTTATTACTTGAATTTTAAACAATTGGAATTGGTTGGAAGCGCCATATTTTTAACTAGGAAGAAAAGTATAACTTTTCACACGCCCTGTGAAAAGTAAACTGTTTTACATTGTGTGTAACAGGTACAGTTTTCAAAAGCATGTTTCTACCGATTTTCATGCCAATCGTATACATTTAGAGCTTTCAGGAGGTGTTATTTTAATAAATAATCATATCGTGTCGGATTATAACAAAAATTCAGGGATTCTAAACGACCTTTAAAAAATTCATATTTTTGGCTAATGCATTTAAAATTCAAGGCCAACCGTTGCCATTTAATAATAATTCATACACCTGTATACCGACCTGCAAAACAAACGCGTTTCAATCCATATTAGCGGCAATATACCAATCATTCGTCGTGGTGTTTCGCATGTTTCGTTAGAAATATCTATGTTAACTTTCTTCGCTTTTCTTAACAATTAATTAGTCCGATTGTTACGTAACCTGTCTAATGACCGGCCTGATAATTAGCGTAAACGTGCTTTTAACTACGAATTGTTTTTTAACCAAATACGGCAGAACCGGCGACCGCTAATTTATTTGATATTCATTTGACTTTAATGGCTCTGCAGTGGCGTATTAGCGTTCGAAAATGTCAGGATGAAAATAGTGTCGTTGATAAAGCTCCGTTTTGTTAGCTTTGTCGAATATATGAGGTGTTTGATGGAATTAATTTAGTGGTTTGTCTTGTTTACTTTTTCGTCCATTTTTTTAGATGTGTTGCTTATATATTTGTACGTGATCTGAAAGACACTGCTCTCATAATTGCAAGAGCCGGATTATTAGACTTAGATAGATTTGGCGCCTATTTATAAGCTAATATAGCAGCGTAAAATAGCAAAATGAGAATAAGGAAGTGCCAAATTATGAATGCAGACCAAAAGGGGTTCTTCTTCTTCTTCTTCTTTCGCCTTTCAATTCGTCCAACTTTGGACATAGGCTTCCCCTAGTTTTTCTAATCGTTTCTATTTGGTGCTTTTTGTTTCCAATGTATTTCCCCTATTTTCTTTATGTCGTCTCCCCATCTCATCTGGTCTCCATTGATGTATCGTGGTATTCCACCTATTATCCATTTGTCTGGTGTTATGACCCGCGAAGTCCCATTTTAGCCTGGCTATATGTTGACCTGCATATTTGACTTTTGTTTTGTTTCTTATCCAGTTATTTCTTTTTTATCTTGTAATTTAATTCCCAACATTGATCGCTTCATGGCTCTTTGGGTTTTCTTTATTTTAACGATGTTTGCTTTAGTCAAGGTCCATGTTTGGCAGGCGCATGTAAGAATTGGAAGGATGCACTGGTCAAATACTCTGGTTTTTAAGTCCTGCTGTATTTTCTTATTTTTACGGCCCCTTTTTAATTTTCCAAATCCTGCCCAGGCTAATCTGACCCTTTTTTTTACCTCCGCTGTTTGGCTTTCCTTGTTTATTTTTATGATTTGTCCCAAATATATATAATCATTGACCGCTTCTTTAATGGTGCCGTTTAGTATTACGTTTCTAATTTCTTGTGTGTTTGTCATTATTTTTGTTTTGGCGTAATTCATTTTTAGACCTACTTTTTCGATTCCCTTGTTAGTTCAGTTAGCATAGTTTCCAGTTCTTCGAAAGTAGATGCTATTTTTACTACGTCATCTGCATATCTAAGGAGGTTTAGTTTCTTTCCATTTATATTTATCCCCATGTTTGCCCAATCCATTGCTCTGACGACGTCTTCCAATGCTAATGTGAACAATTTGGGAGAAATAACATTTCCCTGCCGCACTCCTCTCTTAATTGGTATCGGTTTTGTAATTTCTTGTAATTGTATTGTCATTGTTGCATTCTTGTAAATATTATGTATTAGCATTCTGTATCGTAAGTCTATTCTGCAGTTATTGATAGCTTTTTCTATTGCCCACATTTCAATGCTATCGAAAGCTTTTTCATAGTCAGATAAGATTTAAGGCTGTGTGCACGTGGAAGTAATTGAATTGAAACTTTGTATTTCGTGCAAACTCTTTAATAGTAATAAAATGCAGAGCGCTTTAGGCCCTAGGCCATCATCAGTGCTTCTTTTTCTGGAACCAGCACAGTCGAGTCAAACAATCAAACTCTTGGACACCACATAGGTTAAACATTGAAATTAAAATCAAATTAAAATTACATCATAAATCACACAGAAAAAGGGGGCTGTTATAACCCATTATTCAAATTTTTATGGAGTCTGAGCGGCTACATCTAAGATGTAGCCGCCCAGACTTTATGGAGCTCCACGTCCATGATCTCCTATTTTATTCTCTGATTCTTCCGTTTTCTTTCTGATTTTTGCATTGAAGTCTCCCATAATAACTGTTGGTTTTATATTTATCTTCTATTGCCGTCGTGATGTCCTCGTAGAATTGGTCGACTTCCTTATGTGTGGTTGTTGGGGCATATGCTTGAATTAGTTTTATTCTTGTTTTCCTGTTAATTTCTATTATTATATATCCTACTCTGTCTGATATGCTCTTATACTTGACTACGTTTTGTTTAATGTCCTTTTCGATTAGGAACCCGATTCCTCCGTATGTTTCATTCTCTTTTCCTTTGTAATAGAGACGGTTTCCTGAATCAAGTTCTACACACGTTTCTCCTCTTCTTTTAACTTCTGATAGTCCTACGATGTCCCATTTGATTTTACTTAATTCCTCTTCGAGCTCGTACAGTTTTTAATTCTGAGCCATGGATCTGATGTTATATGTCGCTATGTGTATTCTGTTTTTTTTTTCTCTTTCTGTTTTCGTTGTTTTTGATTTGTCTTTGCCGATCTTTTGCCTCCCCAGAATC
The DNA here is from genome assembly GCA_016904865.1 of Pissodes strobi. NCBI lineage: Eukaryota > Metazoa > Arthropoda > Insecta > Coleoptera > Curculionidae > Pissodes > Pissodes strobi. Next base: position 2,965 of record MU185197.1, read on the forward strand.
CGTGAGGCTGATCGGATATCCGATGTGGGATTTCTCCTACCCACGTGGGGTATATCTCTTTGTTTTAAGTTCGACATTTTCTTTAGGGGGGTATTTGGCCGTAACACACCACGCTGGCCAGACGGGTTGGTGAGTTGTAGATTTCAGCCGCCCAATCTGGATTAGCAACCCCACACGGGCCAAAAGGGGTTGCTGAACATTATTTGCTTCAGGTGCCAAGAATAGGAAACCCAATGTTTATTCTCTAAAAGAATAGCTTACAATTACAAACTAATGTCAAGAACCAATGTTCAAAGCGCTCTCCAGTTATTTCATTGCAGCAGCCTTGTCACCTTTATATCGATCATTTGACTCGTCTAAATATATCTTATGTTCCGCTCATTAAACAATAATTGGTCTTGCTTGAACTTAATAAAATAGCCTGATAGAGTGAGATCTGGTGGTCGAGCTGGCCAGTTAATAGGTCCACCTTATCCGGTTCATCAGTGATTTCGCCCTAAAGCGCAAAAATGAGCTGGAGATCCATAACGCATATACCACACTTATCGTCATATCTAATAAATCGTTCAGAACATTTTATACAGAATATGTATGCATATTATTGGGGAAATGCATAAATATAGGCTTTTTTTCTGGAAAAGGATTAATAATATAATTTTTTTATCAAACTGATATTTTGTGCATAAAAAACTGATAAGAAATCACAATCAGCCCCAAAATATTCAAAAATACACTGGATGAATAGGCTTGGGCCAGCAAACTAACCCAACCTTAAGTTACGCTTAAAACTCATTTCTGTACTGTAAGGTCTTGAGATATTACTTAAAACTAATTCTTATTTGAATACCATATTCAACTTAATATGGAGGTACGTCCAAATCTATGCCATTTTGCAAATTTTGTTTATATTTCTTGAGGAAGAAAAAAATCTTCCTCGAAGTCCCATGGTCCCTTGAGGAAGAATAAATCTTCCTCGAAGCCTATGGTCTAAAATTTGTAGCTCAGTTCGTAGTAGAACATCTGGCAGATGTTGCTAATGAGTCTCTCTTTATGTGAGCTTTCCCAGATGCTATTAAAATATATTAAAATTAGGCAGGATATTGGCAACGATCGTCCAGTCAACGGTCTTCGAAAAAGTGATATCAGTAAGAATAATAAATCATTAGATAAGCATCAATATTAAATAAAAGCCAATTCGATTTTATACGCATCAAATCCAGAGAAAAGGCAATTTCTCATGCTATTACGAAATGTTTAGACGGAGACTGCATGTTGCAATTTTGATTGGTCAAAAGCCTTTGACACGGTCGATCATGAGCATTCTGTGACACTAAGGATTAAGCGGCAGATCACACTGACTGAACACGTAAAGTTTCCATGAGTCACATTTCTTTTCTTCAATCGAGACCATCTTGTACGTAAGGACCTGTTTCAACAGAGATAATTCGACTTTTCAATTTTAGGTAGATTCAATCCGCAATTAGCTATAGAATATACTTGAGGAGATTTTCAGGAAACTCTAGCTGAAATTTTTAAGGTGCAAAAGCTACTTACGGGATGTTATCCAGAAGTTCTTGCAGATCATTTTCCTCTCAACATGGGATTTTGGCTATTCAGGCGCCTTATATTCCCTCTCTAGTCAATTTTGAATTTCCTGGATAGCTGTATTATTTTAGGCCTATTTTGGTAGTTACGTGTCTTGTGTTTTGCCAGTTGTTATTAAGTATGCAGTATGGTAATGTATTTTTAGAGGCAATATCGGCTTATCCATTTGTCTCTATGACATTGCCACAGAAGAAAAAACAATTATTTCTTTGCTTTACCTATTTTGTTAGCAATTAAGGGCAATTATTATGATTATTATTATTAACGCTTTTCAATTTTTGTTTGGGCTTTTATCGAATTCTTCCAGGGCAGACGTTTGACCAAGTCTGTCTAGTGCGCTCATTGCTTAAGAAAGTATATGGGTATGTTTCATGTCTTCAATATTAAGGCTTTCTATATATGATGATGTATCTCTTAATCTTTATTTTAGATGTTGCGTCAAGGTCTTCTGTTATCGATAATATGAATGACGTTCCTCTTTCCAGATTCTTGCCACTTTTATTCAAAAAGACGTACATTTCTATTTTTTTCAGAGTAATTTTGTCTGATGTTGCTCCTGTTAGAATCGCACCGTTTCTAAGCGAAAATGAATAAAAAATATACCAAGAGCGCAAAAGCTCGGAGAGGTAAATTTTATTTTTAAATTTTTCTCGACAAAAGCAGAAGCAAAGTCCATTAGTATTTCAATTGAATTTATTTAAGCGAAAATGAATAATATACCAGAAGCGCAGAAGGTCGTAAATTTAAAAATCAAAATTTTCTTGCCAAAAACAGGAGCACATTCTATCAGTTTTTTATTACAATTTCTTTAAGCGAAATTGAATAATATATCAGGAGCGCAGATGGTCGAGGTGGTAAATTTTAACTGCAAAAATTTTCCACCAAGAACAGGAGCACAGTCTATCAGTATTTTAAGCGATTTTTTTTTAGCAAAAATTAATAATATAGCAGGAGGTAAATTTTATTTTCAAATTTTTCCCACCTTAAACAGCGATATAGTCAATCCGAATTTTAATAAAATTTCTCTAGGCCAAAATAGATATAGCTAGATCGCAGAAGTGCGAGGAGGTATGTTTTAATTTCACAATTTTCCCGCCAACAACAGGCATAACCTATCAGCATTTTAGTAGAATCTCTTTAAGCGAAAATGAATAATATAACAGGAATGCAGAAGCTAGAGAAGGTAAGTTTTGAATTCAAAATTTTCCCGCCGAAAACAAGAGCACAGTCTGTCAGTATTTGAATAGGTTTTTAAAGCGAAAATGAATAATATAAATGGAACGCAGAAGCTGGAGGAGGTAAATTTTATTTTCAAAATTTTCCCACTAAAAATAGGAGTATAGCCATCAGTATTTAAATAGATTTTTGGCGAAAATGAATAGTATAACTGGACCGCAGAAGCTGGAGGAGGTGAATTTTATTTTCAAAAATTTCTTACCAGAAACAGGAGTATAGTCAATCAGTATTTTAATAAAAATTCTCTAGGCCAAAATAAATATAGCAGGATCACAGAAGGGCGACGAGCTAAGTTTTAACCTCAAAATTTTCCCGCCAAAAACAGAAGCATACCCTATCAGCATTTTAATAAAATTTCTCTAAGCTAAAATTAATAATATACCAGGAACGCAGAAGCTGGAGAAGGTAAATTTTAAATTCAAAATTTTCCCACCGAAAACAGGAGCACAGTCTATCAGTATTTGAATAGATTTTTAAAGCGAAAATGAATAATATAACTGGAACGCAGAAGCTGGAGGAGGTGAATTTTATTTTCAAAATTTTCCCACTAAAAAGAGGAGTATAGTCATCAGTATTTGAATAGATTTTTAAAGCGAAAATGAAGAGTATAACTGGAATGTAGAAGCTGGAGGAGGTGAATTTTATTTTCAAAAATTTCTTACCAGAAACAGTAGTATAGTCAATCAGTATTTTAATAAAATTTCTCTAGGCCAAAATAAATATAGCAGGATCGCAGAAGTGCGAGGAGGTAAGTTTTAATTTTAAAATTTTCCCGCCAAAATATACCAGGAACGCAGAAGCTCGAGGAGGTAAACTTTAAATTCAAAATTTTCCCGCCAAAAACGAGAGCACAGTCTATTAGTTTTTTATTACTATTTCTTTAAGCGAGATTGAATAATATACCAGAAGCGCAGAAGGTAGAGGAGGTAAATTTTAACTATAAAGTTTTCCCGCCAAAAACAGGAGCACAGTCTATCAGTATTTAAAGAACATTTTGTTTAGCGAAAACGAATAATATAATCGGTACGCAGATGCTCGAGGAGGTACATTTTATTTTCAAGATTTTCTCACCAAAAACAGGAATATAATCAATCAGTATTTTAATAAAATTTCTCTCTCCAGGCCAAAATAAATATAGCGGGATTGCAGATGTGCAAGGATGTAAGTTTTAAAGTCACAATTTTCTCGTCAATAACAGGAGCATACCCTATCAGCATTTTAATACAATTTGTTTAAGCAAAAATTAATGATATACTAGGAACTCAGAAGCTCGAACAGGTAAATTTTAAATTGAAAATTTTCCCGCCAAAAACAGGAGCACAGTCTATCATTATTTTAATAGAATTTCTTTAAGCAAAAATGAATAATATACCAGAAGCGCAGAAGCTTTTAAAATTAAAATTTTCCCGCCAGGAACTAGGGCACAGTCTATCAGCATTTTAGCAGAATTTCTTTAAGTGAAAATGAATAATATACCAGGAGCGCAGTTTATTAAACACCTCGGTCCACTGGCACGAAGATGGCTGACAATTCTATACCGACTTGCTCAATAGAGGACGGATCCCGCAGGAATTTAAGATGGCCCAGACTCTAGCCATATTAAAACCTGGAAAACCTGGTAATGACCCAACCAGCTACCGCCCCATCGCTCTGCTCAATGTCTGCTACAAACTGCTTGAAAGACTCATTTACAACAGAAATTTTAACTGCAAAATTTTCTCGTCAAAACAGGAGCACAGCCTATCAGTATTTTAATAGAAGTTCTTGAAACGAAAATCAATAATATAACAGGAAAGCAGAAGCTATTTAATAGAATTTCTTTATGCAAAAATGAATAATATACCAAGAGTGCAGAAGCTTTTAAAATTAAAATTTTCGCGCCAAGAACTGGAGCAGAGTCTATCAGTATTTTAACAGAATTTCTTTAAGCGAAAATAAATAATATACCAGGAACGCAGAGGTTCGAGAAGGTAAATTTTCACCGCAAAATTTTTGCGTCAAAACAGAAGCACAGTCTATCGGTATTTTAATAGAATTTCTTTAAGCGATAATCAATAATACAACAGGAACGCAGAAGCTCGAGGAGGTAAATTTTCAATTAAAAATTTTGCCACCATAGAGTGCAAGCAAAAATGAATAATATACCAGGAGCGCAGAAGCTCAAGGAGGTAGATACGTAATCTTGTTTCCTTTTATTCATTAATGTGATATCTGGTCTGTTGGGTGGTATAGTTTTATCAGAGGTCACTTTTCTCTTTTTTTTTCATAATGTATTTTCAGTAGTTTTGGTTTTGTATTGCTAATATAAATCCCGCTTGATCCTTTGCGTAGTCATTTGTAGTGTCTTGTTTATAATGTGTAAGTGCTTTTCATACAATTTCTTCCGTGACTATTGTTATATTTTATCTTCTGGTGTATGGATCCGTTTGATATTGGAGATATTCAGCGTTGCGTATTCATTATCTGGTCTGTGCAAGGAAGTACGTTTGTCGTGGAAAAATTTTCTAAGAGTTTCTATTTGGTTGCGTAAAAAGTGTGAATGTCTATGAATCCATTTGCTCCTTCTTTCCTATCTATTGTGAGTCCCTCTTTGTATGAGATTGAGCGTAGTTTTCCACGCTTTGTCTGTTCAGATCTTGTGAGTGTATATAGATATTCTAGGTCTGAAGTCGTCCATTTTTATACTCCAAACGCTTAAGTGGGGAGCAGGATGGCAAACGTGTTAAATGAACAGGTGCTTTGATTTTCCTTTGTGTCTAGGCGTTTCTTATATTCTTTCTTGTTGTGGTTTATTCTTGTGTTCTGCTAAAATTGTATAATTGTATATTTTGTCTTCCTGCATGTTATTTATTATTTTATTCTTAAAAGTTTCTGTATCTATGTCGTCTTTCCATTTGACTCCTTCTGAACATAATGGTAGTCCACCCCAGTATCTATTGGTGTGTCCTCTTATTTCTAGTAGTCCTCTCATTTGTATGTGTTGGTGAATATATTTAAATGTCTATATGAAGAAGGTGGTTAATTTTGTGATCTACTTTGTTCTGGTGTTTGATCTGATAACCGCATTCTGTGTTATTCAATGTATTGGCAGTAGCCAAGTCTCCTTGAAAGATTCCTCTTTTGATTTTTATGTTGTCGGTCTTTATTCCTTCTTGTCTTGCTGCTAAATGTATGTTTGTTCTCCAGGTGTTCGTGATGGTTTCTTATACCTATAAGGTAGAAGTAATTTGTTAAGTAGTATTTTCTCTAATCATGAATGCTTTGTTGTATCAACAACAACAATAATAATAATAATAATAATAATAATAATATCATAAATCTGCCCTATTTCTGATCCTGAGTAAAATAATCAAAATGACTTCGTACTGCCACTGAACTAGGACACCAATATAAAACAAACGAATACGGTTTCGGACTGAGGCGGAACTCGATTGTGTACTTCAACATTCACGTATCTCCTTCTTGCAGATAACCCAAAGTTTATGACACCGCAATCCCAATGAGCATTATTCAGGCTCATTGAGCAAACTAATCTCAAGCCTAAATAAAGTATTTTAATTAAGCAGAATTGCCTAATTTCATTATCTAATTGAAGAAAAAAATGTGTAGACTGCGTGGCTTGTGGCGACCTGAAAAAGCCGATATAGTGTGCTCGTGATTGGTGTGTAGGTGGCCATGATCTGAGCACATTTTTACCGATTCACATTTGTTCGATTTCTCATAGTCGACCCCGTTTGATCACGAAACGTTTTGCAATAGGCCATTATAGTTTAAGCACTTTGTCTGCGAAAGAGTCTCTTTGTTGCTGCAAGTGTCAGTGTTAAGCCGATGGGAGTAATGATTTAAATAACTGTTCTTCTACGGGGGTTTCGATTATTCTTTACTTTATTTAATTACTTAGTGCAACAATTGTCTGCTATAAGCATAGATTTAGTATCGTTTATCGTCAAAACAGGGTTTATAATTGCCTCGCTGGGACAGCAACTGACAAGTCGGATTTAGCCTAGTTTCATCATTAGATCTTCATTTCTTCAATAAGTAGTGAACTATACCTACACTGAAATTTTATTTGAACATGGCAGTAAGAAAACCAATAAACTGTGCATAAAAGGAATATACAGAACCTACAGGAATGATAATCAAGAAAAGTAGAACATCTCAGGTGCCATTGAAACTGTGTTTCAAGAGTGTAATTATTTTTAACGACACGAACTACCAGGGCTTATGAGGCAAAGAAGCATTATTAACTAATTTTTGCACAAGACCTATTAGAAAAATGAATATGCTTGCCTATATAAAATCAAAATTTTATAAACAAAGTCGGCAAATTGTCTATGGATCTACATTTTTAAATATAATTATAGGAATAAGTTGAATAAACTGCAGTATTAGTACTAGGTAAAACGTTCGGAGATAGTGATAAACAAATAAATTAAATAAACTTTTATATTATAGATATAGGAATAAGAATGAAGGAACCATTTTTATGATATAGAGACAGGAACGTCTTTTGAATATTTTAGAGATAACTATTGCATAGAGGTAACTATTACAATTCTTCTACAAACCCTTTTATTCGCAATCTAGAGAGAGAGTTGTAATATTATTAGGATCATTTCTAAAGATGAGTTTCTTTCTGTTGCATGAATATACCAACCATCAGTGGAAGTCCGTCCGGCGAGCCAAATCATGCTAAGACGTAGACTGCAGAGGAGGCTAGAAAAGGGAGTTACAAAGGATTAGATCGGATACCGAAAGTTACAAAGCCACTGATGATATTAGGTATTGTTCAGTTATAGTAAGATAATGTGAAATCTGGTATGTCTTCTCGAATAGAGGTCTTTTATGGCTGCCTCGGCAGGACGGCAAAAAGTCTACATGCACGGCGGCCGAACTAGATGTAAAATCATTGTCAGAACCACTTGACAAAAGATATGGGACCGCAGGTACGAATTCTGCAATTAAACATTGAAGGAATGAGCCGAGACAAAGGAGAAAACCTCAGTAGAATGGCAAAAGAAAACAAAATAGACATCATCACACTACAAGAATCTCACATAGACGATGAACAACAATTACTAACAACCAGAGCAAAAATCCCAGGATATATGATTGCAGCGAGCATCGTCTCAGATGTCCATGGATATATTATGTATATTTAGAGGAATACAAAGTAATCAATACCGTAAGACAACATGAAATCGAAATTATCACCATGGAAATGGCAGGAATCCAATTAAGCTTCAGTTTGCAAACCCCCAACTGTCAACTGGACCAACCATCCTCTGCCCACTATAAATCACAGAGCAATATATATGAGATTTTAACAGTCGACATACCAACTGGGGATACACATCAAACAATGAGAATGGTGAAGCAATAATGGAATGGATAGACCAAGAATGCCTATACCTGATAGACGATGCGGAAGACTTGAAAACTATTAGACATTAAACAAACTCTAATCTCTGCGTCGCCACTACTGGACCATCAGGTGAACCTATCAAACACACAAGGAAAGTCCTACCTGGCTTCCCACGTACACAACATTGACCAGTTGTACTTAATATAGGGATACAGGTACCAACAATAAAATCGATCCAGAAACCATGGTGGAACTTTGGAAAAGCAAACTGAAAGGCCTACACTAGAGCAGTCTACTCGAACCTGCGCTGGATACCCCCAATAGCAGAAAATTATAACCGATTCACAGGAACCCTCATTGCTGCAGCCAAGAGAAATATCCCCTTCGGATATAGACAAGAATATATCCCATGTTGGAATCAGGAGACGGAAACTTTCTACAAAGAATACCAAGAGACAGGAGACCCTACTACAGAGGACCAACTGGTTCAAGCGATAAACCATTCTAGAAAGTAAAGATGAAAGACATAACAGAAAATTTAGATTTCACACGTAGCAGTCGGCAAGCCTGTTCCCTCCTTCTCAAACTGGGTTCTACGAAACGCCCACTGAACCAAAGCCCAGAACTGCCGCCATCCCAGATTGCATCTCACATTAAGAACCGAGCGGAGAAAGTGGCAGTGGACACTGTATTACAAAAGGCAGTAAAGTACGAACTAAATGAACCAAACAAAGAGCTAACAGTCGAACCACAGATCTCGGCAGCTTTCACCACCCTTAAACTAAACAAGGCGATAAAAGTGCTCAAATTAAGAAAGGGCGCTGGCCCTGATAAAAATATATCCTGAATTTATTAAACACCTCGGCCCACTGGCCCCACTGGCACGAAGACGGCTGACACAATTCTCCACCGACTTGCTCAATAGAGGACGGATCCCGCAGGAATTTAAAATGGTCCAGACACTAGCCATATTAAAACCTGGTAATAGCCCGACCAGCTACCGCCCCATCGCTTTGCTCAGTGTCTGCTACAAACTGCTTGAAAGATTCATTTACAACAGAATCCACCAAGTAATAGATAACGTGATACCCCCGGAACAAGTAGGACTTCGCCCAAACTGAAGCTGCTGCGAACAAATACTAGCCCTAACTGCTTTCATGGAAGCAGGATTCCAAAGACCGCAGTGGCCCTTATTGACTTAACCGCAGTCTATGATACTGTATGGCTGGATGGCCTAATACTCAAGCTGAAAAGAACTATACCCTGCCTGAAAATGACTTCACTGCTAGAAAATATGCTGAGAAAACGATATTTTAAGGTGGTTACGGGAAATACGACAAGCAGATCCTTTACCATAAAAAACGGACTGCCTCAGGGATCTGTACTATCTTCAGTCCTCTTTAATCTGTACACCAGTGACATCCCAGATACCAAATCCCTAAAATTTAGCTACGCTGACGACATCGCATTAGCAATTCAGATCAAAGACCTAAGAAGGGGGAAGACACCCTCACTAGAGTCTTAGAGACTATCAATAAATATTTTAAAAACTGGAGACTTTGCCCCAATGCAAATAAAACAGAAGTGAGTGCTTTCCATCTAAATAATCCTCTGGCCAAAAGGGAATTGAATGTCTCTCTGTGGAAAACGACTAAAACATAACCAGTATCCCAGATATCTTGGAGTTACTCTCGACCGCTCCTTAACATTCAAAAGACCCATTGAATTGATGAGAGAAAAGCTAAAAACTAGAAACAACATAATTAGAAAACTGGTAGGAGCAAGCTGGGGAGCACACGCAGACACTCTACGTACAGCAGCACAATCAGTGATGTATTCTGTAGCTGAATATTGCACTCCAGTATGGACCAGAAGCTCTCACACTGGGAAATTAGATGTACACCTAAATGACACAATGCGAATTATAACTGGTACCCTCAAGTCAACACCGACACCGTGGCTGCTTGTGCTCTCCAATATTGTACCACCTGATCTCAGACGACAACAGGCAACGGACCGTGAATGGAGGAAAATAAATGACGCCTCATTCCCCAGAGAAACCCCAATCCATCAAGTGTTAAGTAACATCCCGAACTCCCGCCTTCGATCCAGAATGCCCCTATGGCACAATCAATCTCCCCTTTCTACCTAAAGGAAAGCTGGAGAGCAAAGTGGACAACCTTAAATGAAATGCGTCATGATAATCAGAACCAATTTGACCCTACTCCAGTAATCCCCGGCATGCTATTAACACGGAACACTTAGTGCCGGCTAAACAGAGTGAGAACATATAATGACATTATAATGAGTATCCCTACTGCACGGGAATGGCTGAGCCCACTGGACATACAACAGTTATAGAGAAAATTGGTATCAAGAAGTTTATTCTATGTAGTGGATAGTGTGTATTAGTCAGTAAACAAATTTAATGCTGGCCCTCGGCGGTACGATGACCTCTCTTTTGAGCGTATCGTGATGAAGCCAGTCAGTGTAACCAATAGGAAAAAAATAAAATTTGCAATTTTTATTGACAAATAAAATTCCTTCTTTTGTCCTGCATTGGTTGGCACTGTGTCAAAGTTGGCAGTAGTTCACAGGTTATTATTTTTCTTGTCATATTATTTTATGTTTTGCTACAATAGGCTGTTGTAGTGTTCTAAATGTTTAAAGGGCTGTTTTTTACTATTTCCATCGTGTTTATATTTTATACAATATACCTACTTATGCGGATAATTACCAAAGTTTTTTCTTATTTATTTTACTGATTTCGTATTTATTGTTTGCTTCTTTTCTAAGAGTGATTTTTCAGCAAATAAAGGGCCTTTATTTGGGTACTTTAATGATGAAAAATATGTCCAAATTGATATATTTTACTATGTTTGAGTTAGAAACCTAAAAAAATAAAAAAAATCACATCCTGTAAAAAAGATAAATGTTTAAATAATATTTAGATACTTTATTTTGTAACATCAATTTTTGATTAATTTTTGCAACGGTGGTTATATCAGTTTCGTGTTATGAGTGACATAATACAACTTCAAGAGATTGAGCATAGAGCCAAAACAATCGATTGCAGGAGGGTATATAATTCGAAACTCGAAAACACATTTTAGCTTGAAGATATTTGAAAATTTAAACAACTTTTTTGGTTTATTTAGAATTTTGAATATTGTTTATTTGGACTTTTGAATATTGTTGAGATACTATTGTATATGATTCTTAAACAAATAAGTCATACAAACTACTTACTTCTTTATTCGCAATCTAGAGATACAGTTGCAATATTAATAAAATTGTTTGTATATATAGGTATCTTTTTGTTGCATGAATATCAAAGGCACCAGTGGAAGCTCATACTAGTCTCTCCAGCAGGCGTTCGCGTAGGATACCCTCAAACAGATTAAGGACTTGTGAAGCCATGCCAAGACCTCGATTGTAGTGGAGGCTAGAAAAGGGAGTTACAAAGGGATTTAATCCTGAAAGTAACAAAACCACTGATGATATTACGTATTGTACAATTATAGTAAGATAATATGAAATGCTATATGTCTTCTCGAATTGAGGTCTTTCCTTCTAAAATATAGGGGTCTTGGCAAGCGTTGGGTCCGACGTCATCGGGGAGAGAGAATAACTGAAATATTAAAATAGAGAGAGAATAAGTGAAATATAAAAATATAGAAAGTTTGAACTTAAACTTGCAAAATATTATTATTGCCATTTGGTCATATCCATTTTCTTCCTCAGTCAGTTTTATTCCTCTTTCTCAAGTACGTATTCGTCCTCCACGGTCCCTTGCTCTATATCATTTCGCAGTTGTTCTCTGGCGAGATTATGGGCTTTTTTGGCTTTCTTACAATTTTCCCTGAATGATTCCCATTTAAATATCACTTTTATATGTTGGCCTCCTAATTTGTCAACAGTGTCCTGTATTTTAGCAGCTGTTCTTTTGTTGGTTTCGTAGCTACATACCTCCTCTATGGCCTGCTTACTTCATGCGCTCTTCTGTTACGTATTGTACTGCTACCCTGAGGCCAAAAAGTAAGCCACACAGTTCCGAACGTACGATGCTCCTGCCAATATGGTTACGGCAAACCCTGGTGCGCGTATGTTCCCCGTGTTTAAGTACCACACCCAGGCCACTTATTTCCTCCCTCACTGCGGCATCAGTCCAAACTACTATATCTTTTTGCTGCTACCGTACTGTTAATCTGCTTTTAAATTTATACGCTTCCAGATTAGGGTTCTGCTGGATTCCTCTACATTTCATCTCTTTACCGCAGTCCAATGTCGCCTCCTCATTTCATGTGTTTGCTTCGATTCTTGCAATGCAGCCGTTGACGCTGTTGAGTAAGCTCGGCTCATCCCAACCAGCATCAACCTCTGCACCGCATTCAGCTGCCGTTTGACTGTGGCATCTCCCGCTTCCTCTCCCCATATTTCCGCTCCATATAATATAGCAGGCTTCAGAACCCTATCCCGTATCACCCTCGTCAATGCCTTTTCTTATCATGATACCCCTAATTGCCATGGTGGTCTTCATAAACTTAGCCCTTATATACTTTACGTGTTCTAGATACAGGCCCTGTCTATCTAGTACGATATCTAAATATTTGATTTTATCACTTAGCTGCGTCTTCTGTTCGTCGTAAGCTAACCGTGGTCCCATGCTCACTCCTGCATGGGGTATGATTAATACCTCTGTTTTGGATTTATTGTACGTTAGTTTCGTACGGCCTTCACAGTTAGTCAGTGTTTCCCACATTGTCTTTCATTTCGTTCTAGGTCATTTCCTGATTGTCCTGTAATTATTATCACCTGGTCGTCAGCGTATGCCTGGTAGACCAACCTTTCGCATTCATTCAGTTCCCAATCCATATCCCATTCAACCTATCTATGTACTCAAATAACTCCTCCATTAGAATCAAACACAAGGTTGATCCCAGACTAGATCCCTGCGGACAACCCTTATGCATTGTTTTTTGTCATTTTCCCACTCACTACAGAGCTATTTTGTAGAAAGCTCCAGTACAGCTTTATTGTTCCAAGATCAAGGCCCTTGCTTCTCCTTTGTTGTATACTGAGGGATCCCCAGGCGGAATTAAATGCGTTTTTTTAAATCTTAAGCAACTACTAACTGCATTTTTTTGCCATCTTTCCAGCATGCACATCCTGGGTAAGCCTTTCTACAGCATCTACTATGCCCCTTCCGTTCCTAAACCCAAATTGCCACTGGGATATCATTCGTCTTCTTTCCATCTCCACTTGGAGCCTTTTATTGACCAGTTTATCAAGGACCTTCCCCATCAAAGGCTGAAGGCTGATTGGCCACACTATCCATGCAGTTTTCCACTTTTGTGGGAAAATCCCCGCTTACCACATTCATTTATGATTGCACTGATTATACCACTGCAGGCTTTCAACACCAATTGGAGATGTCTGACTGTAATGCCATCCTTCCCCCTAGCCTTGTTCCCGTCAAGTGCTTGTATAACGCCATCTATTTCCCAGTCGGTGATGCTTACTTGCTCTGTCCTCCATCCCTTTATTAACTCATCGATTTCCTGCAGTTGCACACCCTCGTGCTATGTATTACTTGGATGATACATATCGATTAGATGGCCGTCCTTTTCCCTACTTTAGAGTTCTTTTCCTTGATGCAAGATTGACTGATTAGTATGCACCTGACGTAGACCGATCCCGAATCTGAGCAAGCCATCCCGCATATTATATATGTTGCTTCAATTTATTTGTTTCAACTTTCATGTTATGCTTAAGTATTTTTAATATTCCTCTAGAAAAAATATTCTGGAAAATAAAAATATATTTGATTAAGTTTACATGACATGCAAAAAACAATAAAAGCTTACAACAATTACCAAACGTACAGGAAGCTTTACATTAATAACAAAAAAAGGAAACTAGCCACGTACAGCTATATGCTTGAATAGGCGAACAAAAAAATATTTACTTCCCTATTTGGAATTGCATTTCAGCCTTAGTTTGAAAATAAATTATTGACACAGTTCTGCCTGCAAAATTAATAATAAATTATGGTGAAAATCGTAGGTGCATTATTATAGAAGTAATAAATATTATCTAATAAAGCTCAGGAAGAAATTTAGAAATTAAAAATTAACACACGCAACATTACGTTTGCAGTTTTAATTAATGTGTCTTGCGATTAATTAAGGTTGCTGACTAGGTAAACGTGATGAATGATTGAAAGGTTCTCGTTCTTGCAAGATATGTTATGTATTCGTATACAGATGAAAGCAGTAGGTGCCAAATTTTTTTAAATTCCTAAGATAATTGATTGCATTATTTTTGGGTTACCAAAAATAGCATGATAAATTAAAAAACATGTCCTTATATCAATACGAGGTAAAAGCATGGGCTAGATATGCCATTTGGCGCAATCTATGGGGTTTCTAATCGCTTCACAATAAAAAAAAATGATTCAAAAAGCTTAGGTCAAGATAGAAACGATGTCTTATTTAATTTAGTTAAAAACAGCTTATTTATCTTCAACAACGTCTATAAACTTTATCGATTAGGGGCGTGCATTTTCACGCATCAAAGAATAATATGAATATATAATATATTATTCATAAGTTTAGGTATTAGTAATATTGGTCTAGTGCCAGACAGTGCTAGTTATGCTGTTGCAACTTAAATTAGAAGCAGTTAAAGTTTAACGAACAGCAGTACAAAATGCATAATTTGGCATAATATATGCCTCACAATACGTCATCTATGTATACATATTTTATGCTGGCACATATATAGAAAAGAATACATCATCGCTAGAACAGCCATTTAACCTTTAAATCAAGGTATATGAAGCAATAAAATTCCGAAGATTCTAAACACAATTTGAAATTGTTTTATTATTTGCTAACATTCCAGACAAAATGGCTGTTTTAACACAAAAAATGGAAATCAAACAAGTTAATTGCGCTCCTTTTTTGTAAAGTTTATTCTTATATAATAGCCTGTCAATTGGGTGGCTAATTATACCTGTTAGCGCTTCACAATTATTGTAATTGAATAAAAATAATTGTAGCCAAGCTATTTTTATATTGTTTGATTTATCTCTTCAATCAATAAGAGCCATTGAGTGTTAATTAATATTTTTTTTCGTGTAACATGTTCAAGGGAATTTTTAGTAGATATGCAAGAAGAGTTCTACTGCAATTTCGGATATTTTCCCATGCAAATTTCGATAAGAAAATGTAAGGTCTATTCCGGTTTTGAAGAATATTGTTAACATCACCAACTTGGGTTAAGTTAGGGCGCGGCATCCTGTGGGAACGTGTACAGCAGCATTAGAGATCTGTTATCTGATGCCCTCATTGTAATCATCCAATTTGAAGCCAAATATGGTCAAGAACTAGCAGATAAATAGTTGTTGGCTTTCTGCGTAATCTTCGGATTAACGAAATACCTTAATATTAATTATTGCATTAATGTTTAATTACCAACAACCTTGGAGTCTTGGAGGGTTTAAGTAAAGAACCTCCAAAACTGGATGCAAAAATATCGTATTTGAAGTTAATTGTAGTCGGAAACTAGTGCTAAGGTATTAATTCGCCTTCTGTTGACCGCGCCATAATTTATAATAAATTACACTATTTTAGTTACCAAAAGCCTTGAGTTTTTTGAGATTCCATTCCGGAACTTCAAGGACGCGAGAAAAATTTATAAGCCACAGGTCCAGTCTATTGATGAACTTGGATGTAAGTAACTATTTCCATTATTTGTAATTGAACGTATACCGGCACCTGCACCTTAATGTAACCTATAGAATATTAGTAGGTCTTTTACTGTTACGGCCTGTATGCCTTGGTTGGCGTCGTGTAGGTTATATAGCTCAGATTCGGGATCGATCTACGTCAGTTGAGAAGAGATAGTTAAAAAGATTAACAACGTCTATTGGTGAAAATATTTAATAATAAAACAATACAAATGTCTATTGGGTAGAAACTTAATGAATTTACACTATACCGGACTACTAAGTTGCGCATGTGCTTTCGACTGAGGTATATTTTTGATTTGTTTATAAGTCTTTCGTCACTGTTTTATAATATAGTTTTCCTAGAGTTGTGTTATATTTTATTTATGATTGGCTTTGTATTAAGTCAGGGACATAGACAGGATCTTATTTTTTTCGAGGCAGGGAGGGGGCAGTTGGGGCACATCTAAATTTAAGAGAACCGCTAAAATAGCTCGCCGCAGGTGTTGGGGCACCACGCCCAATTTTAAAATGGTTAAAAAAGGCACCTCAATAAAACAAATCAGACAGCAAGCCCAGTGTTGCCAGCAGCGTCTATTTTTTCGTAATAGATTAAGATTTCTGGTAATAATTTTTTTAGGCGCTATCGCACTATTTTTTTAAGCCCTTCTTGTGCCTGTGCTACATATGTTTTGTCGTAGCAAATTTCGTAAGAGATTTAAAAACTAAACTTTATTTATACACGGAAATAGGAACGTTTATATATTTTTTTATGGTGGGCTATTGGGGTGGCCAGGCACTAAACAGGGGAGGCCACGGAACCCCAGCCCCAACCCGCCCTGCCTACATCCCCGTTCACACACTCAGAGTTTACACTGCATTATAACTGCTTGACAGATTTTTACTTTGAATATTATATTTCCCAGAACTTCCATAAATTTACCGTAGATTCGACTTTTACTACTTAAAGTAGGCAACCCCCTGCGAAACTCATGTATAGAGTTGCGGGCTAGGAGCCCATGTATATGTGTACAGGGTCATCTATTATATTTTAACCCCCTACCTTTACCTTTATTATAACAGGTACAACAAAACTTTAAATGTGGAAGTTTTAAAATTTTGCCTAAACCGTCAGAATATTCTATCAGACAAAAAAATTGAGCACCGAAAAGCGCAGAAACATTCACAAGTTTGCTTTTTTTCAAATTGAACCACCTATTTTTTATTCCAAATTTCGATAGAGAATTTTTTTCTGCAACCAAAAATATATAATTTGTTTATATTTTTCCTAGCAATTAGGTTCAAATTTAATTTCAAAATATTTTGTAAAAGTTATTACCTACTACAGATATTTCTAAAGGTAGAGACTGGTAATGCCTAGAAAGGTTATATAAGATGTCAAGCTGCTGCTAGATTGTCGGTAATATTTCAGTTTAGCAACCATTCAACCACAGACTTAAAACAAATATTCACTGATTCTAAGCAACGTCCAGAATACAGTCCATACCATTATATGCTGCGCAAAGCATGAAAAGGTGTGTAATTAAATAATTTTCTTTCCACATTTGTTGGTGCACTACAAACGCCATTACTCTTGCCGAGCCACTTCAAAAAAAGCACTACAAATATAGTCCATGCACGTCTGAAAATATTAATTAGAAGAACAAGAGGCCTACGTTTTATTTCGGATCTAACTCAGAGCGACTGATAGCCCCATTAAATAAAATAAAGTTTTAGTTGTAAATAAGTAAATATATATTCTCCTTCTTGTCACTGTCAGTAGTGTCAGTAGCCAAAACTTCAATGTTTAATTTGTCGCAAGCGCACTGTTGCCAGATTTCATTTTAAAAATTTCACTGTATATTTGTTACGAAAATTCATTATTGAAAATGGTGCACAATGATTGCCGTTTTCTCTCTTTTATTCAGGTGAATGATACAAATACACACAATGAAACGTACCATTCGCTTTTATGTATTGTATTAAATACACGAAAATAACTTGAGTCAATCACATAATCTATCTCGCGTAAGGCCTAAAGTGTGTGAGAAGTTAAGACGTGCGCTTTGCGTACGTTCCTTGCTTTCTTTATCAAATTACCTGAAGCTAACCAAAGCTAACCCAAGGTAGCCAAAATTCACCAAAGCTATCCAAAGCTAACCCAAGTTAACCAAAACTCACCAAAGGCAACCAAAACCAACCCAAGCTAAAAAATCTAACCGAATCTAGCCCAAACTAACGGAAGCAAACCGAAATTGTTTCGCCTAGGCTTGCTTAGTGAATTAAACGAGACGAAACTAACCAAAGCTAATCCAAACTAACTAAAGCTAACCCCAACTAACCAAAGCAAACCCAAACTAACCAAAGCTAGCCCTAAGCTAACCGAAATTATTTCGCCGGGGCTTGCAGGAACGAGGGAGCAACCCTAGACGAAACAATTTCGGTTAGATTTGATTAGTTTGGGTTTGCTTTGGTTAGTTTGGGTTAACAGTTAGTTTGGGTTAGCTTTAGTTAGTTTCGGTTAGCTTTGGTTAGTTTCGTCTCGTTTAAGTCACTACGCAGTTACCTACCGCAAGCCTAGGCGAAACAATTTCGGTTAGCTTTAGTTAGTTTGGGTTTGCTTTGGTTACTTTGGGTTAGTTTGGATTAGCAATCCTCTCTTCACGCAAGTGCGTAGTGGTTTAAACGAGACGAAACTAACCAAAGCTAACCGAAACTAACAAAAGCTAACCCAAAGTAACTAAAGCTAACCCAAACTAACTAAAGAAAACTCAAACTAATCAAAGCTAACACAAGCTAATCGAAATTGTTTCGTCTGGGGTCGCGTAAAGAAAAGCTTGCGCTTCGCGGAAGCATTTCTTCACGCAACTGCGTAGTGGCCTAAACGAGACGAAACTGTTTCGCCTAGGCTTGCATGAAGAAAGGCTTGTGATTTCGCCTAGGCTTGCGTGAAAATGGCTTAATGAAAATGATATGGCTGAGGCATGCACGAAGCAACTGCGTAGTCGCTAAAACGAAACGAAACAAACTAGGGTCGTAAGAAATCTCAGGGTAGTTTGGAGTAGATTTTAGGGCGGTCGGAGTAGCTTATACTAGGTCGTAGGTAGCGCCGAGTAGCTTGGAGTAGGTCATATGTTGCGCGGAGTGGCTCGGAGCAAGTCGTAACAAGCTCAGAGTAGATTGTAGGTAGCTCGGAGTAGCTTGAACTAGGTCGTAGGTAGGGCGGACTAGCTTGGAGTAGGTCGTAGGTAGCGCGGAGTGGATCGTAAGTAGCGTGAAGTAGTTTGGAACAGGTCGTAAGTATGTCACTAGAACTAGGTAGTAGCATTGTTTATATTTAATGGTCGTAGGTAGCTCGTATTGTAGTTCATAGTAGATCGTAAAAACATGTTTTCATGTAACTGGAAAAATAAAAATTATACATTTTGGCAGAAAATTTTTCGTGAATTTCCATTTAGAAAAGCTCAAATTAAAAAAAAAAAATGAAAATCAAGAATTTTTTTAGGGTATTATGTTTAGAAAACTATTTAGGATGTAAAACAGAAACAAGTTATCATGCAACTAATTTCAGTTAATCTAGAGTTGAAAAAAGGAAAATGATGCATTTCCGCAGAATTTTTTTTATGATTTTGTATGTGAGGAAGTTTCTGAAATCAGCTATGTATCTCAGCTAAGCAAAAGATAATCCAACCAATTAACCAAAACTATAAAAAAGTGCAACCTTTGGCAACATTGCAACAATACTCCTGCGTCAGATGCCAAAAATGTCATGATTTGTACATTTCAGCCCCTCAAAAGTCGAACTTTGGGGCTTTTTTGTGGGAAAACCAAGCAATTGCGCAATATTTTAATGGTCAAAAACGTCTTCTAAAAGTGTCTAATTAAAGAATCAAAAAGTGTCTTTACAAAATTCCAATGGTTGCTAAACTGGAAAAATTACCCATTCAACTTTATTATGCTAATAATTCTAGCGCTAATCAAGTGATATTGCCATACCGAAGACTTTACCCCAATCGAACTACCCCTTGTAAAAATACAATCAAAAATATTGTAAAAGCGTTGAAGACCCGGAAGGAAATAAAACGAAAATAAGAATGGTGGATAGTAACGATGAAGAGGAACTCGGCGTCTTATTGTTATTTACAGGTAAATATTTTTAACATTGTTGAAAATGTAGATATAATAGCTAGGTATCAAAAATCTAGATAATCCTGAATCAAGCACAAGAAGCAATGCAAATCAAGCCATGACATCATATACCAAAACTTGGCGAATTTTACACAAACACAAATATCCCCCCAAATAGATTTATACCAGTACAGGATTTAACGGAAGGTCACAAAAACTAAAGGCTTCAATTTTGCAGAGTAATGTTAAAGCAACCCTAATTTATTAAATAGAATTTTCTTTACTGATGAAGCCACGTTTACAACTTCTGGGATGTATAATAGGTGGAACAAACGGTTTTGATCTACTGAAAACCCATATAAAATCCAAGCCGTTAAAACACAGGGGAGACGTTCAATTCATGTTTGGTGCGGGATGTTGGGCAATCGTATATTAGGACCAATCATTTATTACGAAAATTTAAATGGTACGAGATACTTTCATTTCCTTGAAAACCATATCGAAAATATATTAGAACAGCTTCCACTTGCACAGTATAATTCTTTGATCTGGCAGCAGGATGTAGCTCCTGTTCAACCCGTCACTGACTTTTTAAATAATAAATATGCACTGTGGATTGATCGAAGAGAACCTCTTAGATGGCCAGCTAACTGTCCCGAGTTCAACCCGAATGACATCTTTCTATGGGGAAATTTAAAGGATATTGCTTACTATGAGAAAACTGAGAACATTGCCGTTTTAGTAGAAAGGATTCATACCAAAATTGAAAAGTTAGACAATAACCACCCAGAATTTATTTATAATGAAATTCACCGCAAATTTTTAAATAATATACAAAGATGCATTGAAAATAATGGTGGATATGTAGAAAATGTTTAATTGTACGTTTAGATCATGCTGAGTTCTTCTTCATCGTTACCATTCTTCTTTTTCGTTGTATTTCTTTATTATTTATTCTTAGCATAATAAAAATGAATTTTATTATGGAAATTGAGAGTCTTTTCTTCAGAATTATAATTGATACTGTCTGATCAATCGAAGACAATCTTGCAGCAGCTTGACATCTTACAACCTTTCTAGGCATTACCAGGCTCTACCTTTAGAAATACCGGTAGTAGGTAATAACTTTTACAAAATATTTTGAATTTAAATTTGAACCTAATTGCTAAGGAAAATATAAACAATTTATATATTTTTGGTTGCAGAAAAATAATCTCTGATGAAATTTGGAATAGAAAATAGGTGGTTTAATTTTAAAAAAGGAAACTTGTGAATGTTTCTGCGCTTTTCGATGCTCAATTTTTTTTCTGATAGAATACTCTGAGGGTTTAGGCAATGTTCTAAAGTTTAAGTTTTGTGTCTTAGAATTGGGTAGGGAAGACATTTTAGCCATATACTTATGGTATATGCAAAACATAAGGAAGGCAGATAAGGAAATATTGACAGACAAAATATCGACATGGCGCGGCATATTATCTAAAAAATTGACTCTTTCTCTAAGTACCCGTTACGCTAAAACACAGACTGTAGAGATTGTATCAGCTATGCGTCACGTGATCAAACCTAATACATCTATCTCTACCAGGAGAGTTGATACTTGATCAGATATGCTCGCTTTTAGATTGAGTTTTGGTGGCTGCGATCAGGTTAGAAGAAGATTCCTGATCGGGTCTCGTCAAATCCAACTAGGATAGAAGTAGTTGAAAACAGAGTCTGTTCCTTTTAGCTCCACAATATTACTTTAATTTATACTTAATATTTCCAGAATGATGTAAGTATAATAAAATGACCATTGTCATAGAATCATTACATTAAGCAGCTTCCTAAGCTGGAAGTTTAATCATTGGTCAATGCTAGTAGACAATTTTAAGAAAAGATAGATTAAACACCGGTTTATATACGCAATCAGATATCCCATGTTTAAGCAATAATAGGTGTTTTATATAAGATAAATCATGCATTGTAGCGCGGACAAATAAAAACTAAATCAAGATATTTAAATGTCGTCAGCTAATTTACTGGTCATTTAGCTGGGACAAGCGCGATGTTGTAAATATTTTTTTGTAATTATCTGGTAGTATAGGCTTATCTTCCGCTAAGCCTACGCAGAACTGCCGTAGAAAACAAACGGCAGTAATAAAATTATTAATGGTGAAGAGGTGTGGAACACGCCCTTTTTAAAATTGTTATTTGTCACCTCTAGAACGATTGGAAATATATGATATTTGTTTGGCAATATATCTTTGAAATTGCCATATAGTATTTAGTTAGGTAACTTAATTTCTTTTGCTAGCGGACTATAATATGTAGCTGCAGGACCGTACGCAGGATGAGGCTTTGCAATATAAGTTCAGGAGAATCCTGCAGGTGTTATGGTATTACCGCAGTGTATTGTTTGATATCTCAAAATTCTCAAAGTATCTATGCTGACAACTAGACTTAAGCAAATATGCACTTGAAAATATGATATTTATGCACATACATTTGCGTAGTTTTTGTTAATCATATGTATAAAAAACTGAAAATATGCAAAATAACACGACAAAATTTTGAAAATTTGCAGCCCAACAACCCAACGAGAAGTTGAATCAGATCATTCGGCAGAGGAACAAGAGTCCCCTCTATCTGTTGGCTCGCCCCCCGTAAGGAGAACTGCCAGTAGAAAAGCACACACTGGAAGTATTAAGTGCTTAATATGTCAACCAGTGCGACGACAATCCAATCCCAGGATGGAGACATTCCCTTTACGTTGAATTCACCCGAAGACACCCAGAACTGCAAGTGACAGAACAGAATATCGCTGACCAGAAAAACATCATAACTAAGAGAGGGTGGATAACGCGTGACGAGTTGGAAGCCATCAGACTAGAGGTAGGCAACACGATACACCAAGAGCAAATTGTTCCAAATGAGCCACAGAACAGATAGATCATCTAGATGAGACGCCTCAAAACGAACCCTATTAGAACCCAGCTCGACAGCACGTGAGCGACAAATTCCATGACCTTCTACCTTATTATGAGGGTTCTGATCCTCTTAACCGTCCGTCTTTGTCCAAACTAAGAAGCATCTTGAAGGCCAGATAGAACATCAGGCTAGCCAATGAAGTTCTGGTGGAACACCTTGACTCTTTCCGCACACTAGTTGTCCGTCTGCTGCGCTACTGTTACCGTCATCGAACTCAATGGCCCAAAAACATACATAACAAAGGAATCTGCTTGGAAGACCCATAGCACCATCAGCAACTTGCGGAACTAAAAGATCTCTTCAGACAACTAGCTAAGGCTAAGTTAGCTCTACTTCGCAGGTACAACGAGCTTTCCAAGAGAAAACAACAAAATGCCTAGAAAACCCAGGCATTGCACAATCCCCATCTAACACAAATGAATTCCACAACTATTGGAGCTCCATCTGGTCAGAAGCAATACACTACAGCAGAGAGTCCGAATGGATAGCAGATGTTGAACAAACTGCATCGGAAGTTGAGGAATTGTCTGTGGATCATTTAAAACATATTTTCCAGGCTATCAGGAAAACTAGCAATTGGAAAGCGCCAGGACCAGATGGACTGCATAACTTTTGTATTAGAAATCTCCCGGCATGTTTTCCAAGCCTCGCTCGATGTTTTGTGGAAGCATTGGACAATCCCACAAAATTCCTCAAGTTTCTTACAGAGGGAAACACTTACATGCTGTTCAAGAAGGGCGGCCCGCTATACCGAGCAACCATAGACCAATCACATGCCTGTCGGTAGTTTTTTTTTTTTTTTTTTTTTTGTTTTTTTTTTAAGGCGATGAGGAATCTTCCAAAGGTGCCGGCCCTGATGGTCAGCCGAGCATGCACGATTCTAACCTCTCTAGAGGTCAGCCTACGTACTAAACCCCCCCGCCATTATCGAAGTATCTCACCCTCCTTGAACTGTTATGGGCATTACTTCGGGAGGAAGAAAAAAAAGAGTTGGTTATAAATCATTGACCCTTCTTTCTGCCTTTCTGACTTCCTTTTCTTTTCTGTCAACTATCAGTTTGGCGTAGTTGCTTACAGCCCTCCAGTTCTCCCCGTTCTCAAGCATTTTCCTTACAAGGTTTTCTGGGGTAATTCTTCCAACGTTGTTTTCTAGGGTGTTTCTTTGTGTTTCCCACCTAACGCACACAAAGAACGTGTGCTCTACTGTGTCTACTTCAGTGCAATATAAACATTGGTCGTTTCCTGTATGCCGAAATCTGTGTCTGTATGCCTGTAAGCAACCATGTCCGGACAGCAGCTGTGTGATATAGTAGTTCACTTCTCCGTGCTTTCTTTCCACCCATTTCTTTAGGTCTGGTATCAGTCTTTTCGTCCATTGGCCCTTGTTAGCCTCTTCTTGCCACTCCTGCTGCCATTTTTCTAGCGTAATCTCCCTTGCTAGTTTTTTATTCACCCCTTTCTGTACGGCACATCTTTCTTCTACCGCTAGGTGGATTGGTGGCGTTTTAGCGATGACTAGCAGTGCTGCAGTTGAGGTGGTTCTATAGGCGCAGACGATCCTTATTGCCGCTTTCCTTTGTACGCTCAGAAGTATATCCCTATAGGTCTTCTTTTTCATGGCTCGTTGCCATATAACTGCCCCATACATGATTATTGATTGAGCTAACGCGAGAAGTACCCTTCTTATTCCCTCTCGGGGGCCTCTGATGTTTGGCAGTATTCTGCTTAGGTTTCCTATAGCTTTCTCCGCCTTTGCTGCAACGTTCCTTACATGTTGGCCCATTCTCATGTTTCGGTCTAATGTGACCCCTAGGTATTTTATACACTCCTGGCTCCTGATTGTCATGTCTTCGGCTTGAACTGTAACTTCTTTCACTGTCCGACCTCCTGCGAGGATCACTACTTCAGTTTTCTGCGGGGCTAGGCTCAATTTCTTGATTCTCAGCCACTCTGTGATGCATCTTAGTGCCGCATTTGACTTGTTCTTCAGCTCTTCCTCGTCTTTTCCTGTAGCTACAATGGCTAGATCATCCGCGTATCCTATCAGGCTAACGCCTCGAGGAACGGGGGTCCTAAACGACACCATCGTAGTAGAGGTTCCAGAGCGTTGGACCCAGTACCCTGTCGGTAGTATACAAACTTTTTACGTCACTTGTCAAAAATCGAATATACGAACACTGCGCTACAAACAGCATACTAGAGGAAGAGCAAAAGGGTTGTATACGAGGATCAGCCGGGTGCAAATATCAACTTTCCATAGATTATAAAACAGTTCAGACTAGAAAGAGAGATCTCAAAGTGTGCTATATTGACTACCGTAAGGCTTTCGATTCGGTCCCTTATGATTGGCTGATGAAGGTACTAGAGATTTACAAGATTTGCCCAAAAGTAAGAGCGGTGCTCCAACATCTCATGAGCACCTGGCGGACCAATATCCTTGTCAACAACAACAACAACAACGCTGGTAAAGTCAAGGTACCCAGAAATATTTTTCCAGAAGACTCGTGATAAAGTGCCTCTGAACCCTCTTTCTATGCTACTGAACAACACGAATATTGGGTACAGACTTAACATCAAGAACTGGCGGGGGTTATCCCACCAATTTATTGTACATGGATGACCTAAAGCTCTTTACAGAGAACCAGACTGGATTGCACTCTCTAATTAACACCGTTAAGACCTTCGGCGGGAATATAAACATGTCATTTGGACTTAACAAATGCGCCATCATCAACATCAAAAGGGGCGCCGTGGAAATTCAAGAAGATAAATGTCAGGATATAGAGAACTTACATCCCGAAGATACATACAAGTATTTAGGAATGCGTCAGAACCAACATATCGACGACACGCACCTGAAGAATATGTTCTCCGAGAAGTACAAGAAGAGAGTACTCAAAGCTTTTAACATCAAAATTTCATCTAAGAACCAGATCACCGCTCTGAAGACATGGGCAGTGCCTGTCTACCTAACCCATTGGTATCCTTAAGTGGTTTAATGTGGACCTAAATGGACTCGACAGGCTATCTCGGCGACTAATGACCAAATTCCAATGTCTGCACACCAATGCATCGGTTAGGAGGCTTTACCTTTCCCGAGCAAGCGGCGGTCGAGGTATGATGAACATCTACAAGCTGTGCAGAATCCAGGGCAAGAACATACGACAACAATTGCTAAGATCCGAAGATGGTTTGATGAGAATAGCATCTAGGACGTCACAACCAAGTGGTCAAAATCATCCACCAACAGCTGGATCTTATGAACGGATTCCTTTAAATATGCCCAACATAGTACAAATATCAGCCCCAAACAGTCTTGGAAACAGATAAAGCGGTACTGTATTGGAACAGGCCTATAATAACAGATAGAACGGTGGACTACAACAGACCGGACATCGTTACCATAGGAGAAAAATACTCGAACCATCATTGACATGGCTGTGCCGCTATCTTATAACGTCAGAAGAACTGAGACAGAAAAAGTCACAAAATACGAAAAGCTTGCAGTAGAGCTGAAGCACATGTGGCAACTGCCTAAAGTCTTCACAATCCCACTGGTAATTTCGGCTGAAGGGATCACTTCGAAGAATCCCCCTAAAAATCTTCAGGATCTCAAAACATCATATCATGCTCAGAATCAGAATTTATCTTAGCTGTTGTTTGCATGATGAAGTTGAGATCGCAACTCCTGATTATCAACAAACAAAACAAACCAACTTCGCAATGCAATTCCTACATGATCATTCCTGATTGGTTCACGAGATATGATGGGAGGAAAAAGGTCGTACCTTTTACAATAAATTTATTGTTATTTTAACAGCAATTTTGTTTTAAGTTCTTTTTTTTGTTTCTACAGAAATATAAGAAAAAATAGTTCTCGTGTATAATTCTAAAAAATTTGATTTTTTTAAGTTTGACGGGCGGTAGTCAAAAAGTCAAAAGTATTTGCTTGTAAATTATTTATTGAAAGTTGAAAACAAAGAATTTTATATTACAGAAACATGAAAATCTTGAGCGTGATGCAAACCAGCATATCCTATGTCCTATAGTTTCATTTATTAAAGACGATAATTACGACAAATGCCTGAATCTCCGTTAGTTAACTAAAATAAAGATAAAATTAGCAAAATAAGATTAAGCCTAAGATTTTAAATTTCTAATAAAGCGGTTTGCACTATTTTAATGACGTCCCGTCGCTTTCTAAAGTACATCGGTGCAGTAATGCACCGAATTAAAGTATTCATTGCCACATAAATTTATGAGATATAAAATAGCCTGCTGTTATAGGAATTGTAGTAAAACTGAACGCAAATTTATTGAGCCAATTAACTTACATCTTTAAAAGCATCCGTACTAAATATTACAAATAATTATTTTATATTACGAAGATTTTTGCTAAATAAATACATTTATGTTCAGAATGATACTGCTTATCTTTTCCGCATTTTAATTACAAACTGGTAACCACTTCTGCGGCTTCTTTATATTTAATTTTCTCGTCTCACTGATACATAAATTAAAATTGTAATGACGCCGATATTTCAATATTTAAATTTTTTGTGGGAACGATTTATATGTTGTTTGTCATCTGCATATGCTTTGAGCAAACCAATTTAAGGTTTTTAAAAGAAAAGTATTTTATCATTAGCTACGCGTTCTTGCCTATGATTATTATCAAATTTATAACATCTTCAGACCAGTGCGTATTGTTTAAATCCAATTTTGGCTGTACTAATTATTGCATAAATACCTGCAGCTCGACATTACGGTACGTCAGCGGTGTAACCACGTAACATTGGATACAGTTTCGTATCAGATATCAGTTGCTAAAATATACTTGCACCAAAGCAAAAAATATTCCATATTCCTGCAAGTCTTAACCACCATAATATAGAAACCATTTTTGAATGCTGATTGGAGTTATCTCCTGCAAATGAATGATGGATATATTGGTAGCGAGGGTACTGGATGTTAAATATTCTAGGATCCCAGTCATCACTTTAGTACTCTAATAAATTGTCATAAGCTTTCTTCCTTCTGTATTTGAGAACTTTTTACATTTTCAGAAAGGTGATTAAGAATCTTAATACTTTCATAGATTAGGACGTTCTTAGTCACTGCGCTCCTAGGTATTAGCAGATTGTTGCCCTCCCTCGTATTACTACACAATGACACATCAATCACAGCACTGCCTCCATATTTCTTAAACATCAGAGACATAGTTTCCAGCACAAAGGTACAGGGAAGCACTAGAATTGCATGTTGCTTAAATAATGGTCTACAAGAATCACGAAAGTTTGCTCTGCACTGTTCTCTTTCACAAAAAACAAAGACTGAGTTGATTAGGCGTTGGTTGCAGAATCCCCAAAAAGCAATACCACATTGAAACAACCCATACCCGGGGCATGCATTTGCATGTCAGAAGTAAAGGCGTAGCTGTGATCGTTATAGTTTGTTAATACCATTTGTTGATAGGGCTTGCGCAAATGGTAGGTTAGGACCCAAAATTACGTTGTGTTTGTAGTAGTTGTTATAGAGTTTGATACACGCTGCTTTCCTATTAAAATGATAATTACCTACCCTTCTAGGACCACTTTCCTCTGTCGCTCTGAGTTTTATGCCTTACTAAAGCTGTAAATCCGCCCTGAAAATAGACTGTCTAATGCTAGAAATGAAAGTTCTTGGATGCCAAACAATTAATCTATTTGCCACATAACTAAAATATGCTATCTCACTCGCAAGTGGATTTAATGTAGAAGAGAACACGTAGCTACAAGATTCCTAAAGTACAGTGGACAAGTTTACCCCAGACACAGATTAACTAGGTCAAGGCGAGATAGAAAGATCTTGTTATTTCAAACACTGACATGTCAAAGCAATAAACAATAAAAAGTAAAAACTAGTAAAATTAACCTAAGGTATTTAACCGACGATAGGTCTTTCACATAAAATTGCAAAAATTCAAACAAGACAGTGTAAAAATGAAATGTACCTAGCAGTTACAATAAATGAATATATAAATATATAATAAGTCAAGAACACAGCAAGAAATGTAACCGTAAAATTACATAATAAAATTGGACAGAAAAACTAACTAACCCAAACTAACCCAACTAATCCAACTTCTCAATCTAGCCATGCACTTACTACCCATTTACGGAAACAGACAATAACATTAGTGATGTTTAACTTTGCTGATTTTATATCAAGGGGCTCAATAACACCCGAGTTTGAAAACGTTACGCGATTGTAGCTGGTATATACTCATCTTTTTGGCATGCTACCAATGGGTCGAAATGCGAGCTACTTGCTCTAAAAGGATCTGGCAGTATGGGGGTTGCAACGGGACCAGCCCAATATTTTTTCTGCGACAAGGGGAGGTCAACGGGCCTAGCCTTGTATATAAAGATCTCTACTGCTACAAATGTGTGTTTTCGGTACGCGGACTATAACTGATATCTCACGGGAAATGCAGTCATTCTTTTCCGACAAGGGGAGCTCAACGGGCCCAGCCTTTTAATTTATATATCTTTTTGGTTTTTTCTTTTTACCTGAGGTGTATTGTTATCGTACATTTACTTGGCATACATATATTATGATATTATGATTATCTTGGCATAAATAAATTATGATTATTATGATTATCTTAGATATTCGGTATTACCAAGAGCTGCGCTCTCTTCTTTTGTATACCGTTATGCTTAATCTGTCACACCTTAACCCGATCAATATGATATAAATCAGAAAACATTTTAGGGTAAATCCCTGATTTAAATCTAACTATACACTTGCTTTGACTTAGCTGTGGTGTTCTTCTCGTAAAAAGCCCTATTATAACTGTCGCCGTTGTGTCTTAACTTATTGCATCTAGCGGTATTTGTTGTGCTAGTGCCAGATGGCCCTTTGCAAAGAGCCTATTAGCTCGCCCTCGAGGTAATAAAGAGATGTCTGTTTTATTTTTGCCAGTAATCCGTTAGTTTTATGAGTTAATTAAATTCCCTACTGCATGAATTTTAATTGCATTTAAACTTGAAATCTTTACTTATTGATTATATGACACGCAAATTGGAGCCATGAATTATTTGAAAAGATTTTAACGATTTACAGTTCTCCCTAAGTTTAGCCGAAATTTTACCACCTCTTTGCGACAAGAAAATAGGATCGAGCCCTTATGTACGTGCCCCAGAATATAGAGTTCGTGAATCTAAAATAATGAGAGTTCTCACCTGGAATAGTACACACTTAAACTTTGTTTTTTTTGTTCATATCTTCTTCGGATGGTATCGTCTAATCAGACTATTTTCATAGTCCGTGATTTTAACACTACTCGCAGTAATCACTGCGAGTAGTGTTAAAATCACGGACTATGAAAATAGTGACCCCTGTATCATCCGATAATCGTTGTCCGAGGGGCACAATTTCACCGTGATCAAACTTTCCAAGAATATGTCAGACTCTTTAGTTTCCTAATCTTTGAACTCTCGATTCAGAATAATCGCGGCGTGCTTCGCGAGCCGCTTTTATATGGTACTGGGCTCGGACGCCTGTGCTGTATTCCTTACCGCGTCTTCCTTATATGCATTTAGCAGATTAAAGCATGGCAATGATTTAAATTCCTATTATTTTTGTTTCTTTCTTTAATTAGGCATTGTAGATTTAAATATTAATTAGCAAAGTAACATAGGCTTAAGAAAAATATTAAAAATTTAAAAAATATATGAGGTTATTTCAACACCTCAAGTAGCTTTCCAGAAGAGTGACAAACTGACCTAGAGATCGCTCTTCCCAGCTCATTAGCCAGAATCATAACTGCGTATCATTCCATCATCATCAGCTTCTGGTTCAATCTCTGGATATGGATATGGAACTTCAATGTGTAGTCAATTATAATACCAAAGAACTTAATGAACTACTGCATTCAAACTAAGACCGAAACTATTGGTTTTGTTGACGTTTAGACCCAAAAGATTAGCTATTGTTAAAAGTTACACCAATTTTTTTTTATTAATGCTTAATCTGTGCTAATGCTCTGAAAATATTAATATTATTTTTCCATTAAAAACATTCTCGAGTATTATGAAATCTATAAAAACTCTTATTTATTAAAGTTTATCTGGAACCTGACAGGTCGCTTTGACCGTGCTCGGATTTCAGTCTGTTTCTGTTTAGTTGCATTTTCTAATCTCTATGTGTTGATGTATTAATGGTTCTTTATAGATTCGAAATAAGTGCGTGGGAAGAGGAAAAGAACCAAAAAATTAAGTTAGTTAGAATAAGTGACGTACGGGCTCTCGAGCCTGTAAGTTGCTCTGCCTTGTTTCTATAATGCGATAATAACAAAATGGCCTTTGAGCCTTTTGTTGCTCTGCTCTGATATTAGGCTGTAAAGGCGCATCTCTGAAGCCCTAAATCACTCTGTTGAAGTTCTCTCTGCCCTTTTTGTATTGCTCTGTTTTTACTTAAATGTTATCGCGAAAGTTGGAAGAAGTTTTGGAAGTCAAAGTGTATTTTGACCACTTACAAGCAGTTCTCTAGATGGTTGTTTGTTATAGTTAGTAAGGAGTGAGAAGAGAAACGCGTAGTGATCAGACTGATTAGTGATTAATTTAAGGTTGTTTTTAATTTAGTTTTTAACGCATTGGTGTGGATATTTGACACTGAGTGTGTCAGGCTAAGAGTAGATTTAAGTACAAACATTTGACCAGCTCATACCAATACTTAAATTTTCTTTTGTATATAGACGTTTCGTTTTTATTAAATAACATTAAAATTAATCAAATTTGGACTTTTGTGTTTAATGTGGGTTAATGTAACTTTTCCTATTCAGCCTATGGCTGTAGTCCTTCGAACATTTAACCAGAACCAGTTACGCGGTTCTACGACATAACCCAAGTGTTATATTCCCCTTTGTGGTGGAGTGAGAAGCATCATCCACTCCCTATCATTAGCATCACACCATTAATTTACGCTCTACAGCCATCGCAGATAATGTTGCTCAATAAAGCCTGCTGGAGGTGTAACCAGAAAATTATAGGATCGTCTGCACATACATTAAAACGACCATCTGTATTCAGTGAGGCAAGATAATTTAGATATGGAAGGAATAAGACAGCGACAGGCACTACTTCTGCAAGCTACAATTTGCTTTATCCCAAAAATAAACTTCCCCAGCAGTATTCTGTGATTCACACAGTCAAAAACCTTGACAAAATCAGAGAATCCTACCACTACCGCGTCTGCAGACAACACTGCATCATGTCTGCAAATACCTTTCCAAAAATCAAACTGAGATGCGCTCAGAATGCTACGTTTCTTCACTTGACAAGTAACGCTAAGCGAGCTAGGGTAAAAAAGGAGTAAAATTAAACGTAAGTTTCAACTTCCTTGAATAACCACTGCAGTTTTAAGACAAGATGGCAAGATGCCATTATCAAATTAGATATTTTCCATGACATTAAAAGCACAATAAGTGACATTTTCAAGCACTCCAACAAATATTATATTATCAACTCCAGAGATCTTTTTATTCTTAATGGTATTAAGGACATTTTTCAATTCCCTCCTTTTCTCTATTCCTCTTTCACATATAGACATATAGACTAATATTATTACTATACTTACATAATTGGAACCTTAAGAAAAAGTGATTAAAGTATATTATAACGAATAAATCGTTGAACAAAAATACGAAATCATAATGTTTATTCATGTTTCTGTATGAATTCCTCAGGCAAATCACGATCTAAGATACGACCTTCTGAAAAATTAGATAATAATATATCGATCATTTCATATTTCATGACTGAAAATTATGGAGTCTTTTCTCGTTAAGCGAGTCAAGGTGTGAACTTTATTATTCGCCGATGCAGAAATATGTTAAGTAAAATTTATCTATTTCTTCAATATAAAGGAGTATTATTATCTGACTCATGGCAGATTGTGAGCTGATAAATTTCTTATAATTAATAATGCCGGTTGTTAGGGGGATAAGTCACTAATATACAATTTCCAAAAAGTTAACTTTACGTTCCGAGAATAGTATAAGGATTTTTAACAAAAATGTTAAAAGAAGTTGTCACAATTATAGTAATGAGTTTAATTTGTTCACATTTTGAGACAACCGATATGTCTAGAAAGTTTCCGGAATTTTTTATACAGAGTTTTGCTAGTGTGATGCATGTGCTAACCCATGTGGATTTAATTTGCGTCTTCTAATCGTTTAAGAAGGATAATGTTTGTTTCTTAAATTGCAACATCCGGTTTATTAGAAATAGCGTTACGTAGGGTCTAAGTTGATATGAAATTAGATAAGGAATAACACTCGAAAGTTTGGCCAGAGACTTATTTGTCATCCTGGTAGTGAAAACAACAAAATTGATCGACAAATAATACGGCCTATTTGAAGTTATTCGTTACTCTAACACGTTTCGAATATCCGACCAAGCTGCAATATAAGTATTTGCCAGTTACGCACGATCAATCAAAAACTCATAATAATTTATCATAGTTGAAGTGATATGCATGGACAGATGGATATAGAAAATTCAAGTGCAATATCTGGTCTACTAATGTACCGGCCTGTGGTACTAATGAGCGATTTTGATTTGAAACATGATATATGCACTTGTTAGGAAATTGGACTGTTAATAGAGTATTCCAGTCAGATAGTTAGTTCTGTACGAGTTGTAAGTATTATTATTGCATTTTGCGCACTAAGCATTCCGCATGTGAATGGGAAGTAATTTGCTACATGAATCGAGCCGCAAAATATACATTCCGCTTACTTGCAGGAAATATTAAACACTGACCATAAATGCATAAAAATTTAGACTGTTTGACATACAATACATACATAGGCTTGAGTAAATGTAGATTGGCTTAAAGGGCCTTAGTGTTCTTCTCCATCACTTGATCTATCAATAGGTTTTTACTTGATGTAACCACAGTTTCTGATGAGGATTTGAATATTTCACCAGAGTGAGTCCCTAATATTGTTCTTTCTAGGTCTCATGTAATTTTTATGTAATCTATACCGAGCAATATAAGATCATTAAAAATTGATTTTTGTCAACAAATTTTCATTTGCTACCCGCAGTAATTAGGTTCGCGACAGCAACGCAATCAAAAAGCAATGCCTTTCATAAGGGTGGAGCTAAATGGAATCTGTTCTTTGACAAGTATATAGGCCGAACCTAAACTGTCCTCATTTGCCTTCCTGTCATATCAAATAGGCTCCTGCCTGATTCTAACACCAATTGTGCAGAAAATATGAGCATTACACTAGATCAGATACTTGACATTTACTGTTATGCTAGCATATTCGTAAAGTAGAGCAATGAAAATTATTTTTCAACTATCAACAGCTTTTTGCCAGACTCGACCATAGCTGGCAATGATGATCTGAATAGACCCATATACTAGATACTTAATATAATTTTTGTAGATCAAGAATTCCATACACTAGTATTAAAACCTACTATTCAAACTAACCCAAACTAAGGGACGTTGAACCATTGACGACCTTGTGGTAATTTTTTAATCAAAATTTTGATTTTCTTCACACATTGGTCAGATTTGCAAGAGTAAATACAGGTGGTTTTTAGAAATATGCAAACTTTAAAAATTATTCAATTCAGTTATATACATTCCGAACCGATGTATCTTTGGCAATTATACTTGATATGATTTTAAAACGCAGACAGGAGATCAATTGCATGTAGGCCATCAATCTGAGCTCATTATGCGCCCATTCACATACCAATTCAACCCGGTAGCCAGACAGCGTCCTAGGCTTGATTTTTCTTATGTCGTCCGTATTTAGCACGAAACTTCTGAAGTACACGTCTCTTAACCTTGTCACCAACCAGACCCTGTCCACCAGGCAATTATATCAGTCGGTCATGACCTGCGATCCTTTCCCAACCACCTATTCCTATCGGGTACGTGGCATTTGAGGGGTGTGCTTGATCTGATGATGGGCAGTAAGTTGCCTGTCCTCATTAAGAGTTTCGGACAATCATCAGCCGCTTCAGATTCCCAGTGTGTCTTCTTGTGCTTCTATTGTCTTTTAAGTGTCAAGGACTTTTCAATTTGTATGCATACCTCAAGGCCTCATGCATCAGGAATAAGCCGTTTTCATAACACTTATAAATAATCCCCACGCACGCCAGTCTCTGAACTCTATCTAACTGAACCCTAGACGTGGTGATTGTTTGAGTCCCTATTCACTATACGATAGCTGTAGATGATAATGAGCCGTACAATAGTCATATAAATCCAACGAAGGATACTCGGCAGGAAGCCCCACGTGCATTCAAAAGCTCTTTTAGATACATGTAGAACATTATTGGCCTTCGTGATGAGGCTGCATACTAGTTCCTTCTAGGTCAACTTAGATTTCAGTATAACCCCGAGATGCTTGGTTAAACCTTTATAGCTCAAAAGCTAGCCAAACAAGTTGATGGCCGGGAGAACTTCCCTCACCCTACTCTTTCCAATAAAAAGTATTAATTCGGCTTTGTCGTTGTTGACTTTAAGCCCTTCCTCCTAGTACCATCCCTCTCGTAGCTAAAGTGCCCATTGCATGGGCTTCCCCGTGCGATCGGTCATCGGTACTGATAATCAGATTATTAGGATAGACTTGAATGTAGAACTCAGCCTTATTCCGCTCCTGAAGTTGACCTTCTACTACTAGACACCAAGGAAGGGGCGATAAAATCCCACCTTGAAGGGCAGCATCTGGCTACCCTCGCGTCCACAGTGCCGCGACTATTCTCTCAACCCTATTAACTAGGTAATGGAGATACATATCAGTGAACTTTTCCGCCTGGCAGCTATATTCGTATATATGGATTGATTTCCCCACCAAATCCACCTCCCATATGTGCCTACTATCCTCATCATTGTTTAAAAAAATATATATATTGGGACAATTCAATTTTTCGGTCAGATTTAAAATCCACATGTTGGGTTTATTAAATTATAATCATGTTTGATTGCTTTATTAACAACAAGTATAAGTTTTTTCTTATTAGATAATAATATAACGATTTCATCCCCAAAACTATTTTCGATTACTCAGCGGAAATGTTTATCTGCAGAGTAGTCATAGTTATGTTTATAAAATTCCGTGTTGACTTTACCAACTTTATTTGTAAAGCAGCTAATCTTTTGACTGAACTTCAAACCCGTATAACTAACCCAATCTAACCCTATATTACCAAATTTATGTGCTTCTTATAGATGGGCTAACTGTTACACAAATGTATTCGACACATTAACATAGCCTAGTAGTTTCAAATTATTGCTCCCAATACAACCGGTCAGTTATTCAAAGATAATGGAAATAAGCATGTAGTTATATCAAATATCTCCCACATAATAAATGTATTTGATCTCCAGCTCAGAAATTTTATTCAATTCAATTTACTGCTGCCGATTTAACAGACTAGTAATTCAGAGATAATAGAAATAAATATATAACTACCAAAACATTTACATATAACGATCCTTTTTGATTTCCAGTCGATATATTTCACATCTTGAGCTGTCTCATTACGATTTGCTCTGTGGTTTCTCCTTACCCGCCGGTCACTGTCAAGCTAATTTTCAATAAGCTACATACTCACCCACTGAAAATGAAAAAATGATCTAACTCGTAGCCGTAACGCCGTTTTTTCTTTTAACATACGGTGACCCCCTATAATATGTTACACCTTACTGGCGTTGACCGTGTTATATTTCAAATATTAATTATAAACAATAGTAATTTCCGTACAGCCAGCAGGTGAAACTGGTGCTATAATATATTATTGATATTATTGAACCTATACCGGTTTCGTATGAGCGTGCATTTACAGGGGCGTGCATGGCACGTGACTTTAAAATATATTTATTGTGCCTCACCTGGGTCCACCGTTTCATCATGTCATTGTTATTTATCAGAAAGATTTGCAGCAATGACATCGAAATTTATGACGGCTCGTGATAAGGGCGGGAAGTAGTACGCTACTAAGAGTCATTCGCTTGTAACTGTACCGACAATCTGCCTAGATGCAAGTTTTCGCGAAGCTCAACGGGTCATGGTGAAGAAAAGTGTGGCAGCGATTGGTCGAAAATCCACATGGATTGAATCGTTCCTAACTAAGAATGTAACATTGCGTACATGAATGATTAACAATGAATCAAGTGATTTTCAAAAGTACAAATCAACGTTCACCTAACTTCGCTGCTTTTGCTATTCAACATTTCGAATCTTCCGCTTCAGCTCTAATCAAAAGAGTCGAAGAAACAAAATAGAACTAGCTACGTGGCGACTGATGTTCCAGTGGCAATCCGAATTGGGTTAATTGTTTCATGAATAAAGAAGTCAACTCGCCATCTAAGTATATGTTGAGGAATTGAAATCTGGAATATGACCTATCTGAAGCGTGCAGTTAGTCACAAGATGCATTTTGAAAATTGGTCCATAATACAGTACATGATAGTGAAATAGTAGATCACTAATACCACTACGTCATTAAATAATTCATAACTCGATTGGTCGAACGAATCACGCTAGCAAGTTGGTTCAAACATATATCATACAGTCGGATTTTACAGTCAAATAGCCTAGTAGGGTACTTTATGTCTACGTAGATTAGTAGATGATACAGCAGCAAGCACGTATCGAGGATTTAATTTTTGTAAATTATGTTGTACCTTTTGAACTATTAGTCCAGGTAATAACCAATTCTTCATCCTGAGCTATTAACGCAAATTTTTGGGTATCATCCCTAAAATTTTTGATTCTATCAGTGTAAAAATGTTCCGATTTATCTACTGATTTTCATCAACTTGATCACGCTGTAGACTCACATTGAAGATACAAATTTAAAATTATTGTGATCTCCGTAAACCACATCAAAATTCAAAAACAATGTTGAGTTAACACCTTTCAAATTTTAAGCCACGTCTTTACAACTGGTATTATTTAGCTCATTATTGGAAATCGCTGATTCTTTGAGTTTCAGGTCATGCTTGACGCTCTTTACCTAACACCGGAGTTTGTTTGATGAATATATTGAATATGATTAATATGATAAACCAAGCCAGTTCACATCCTGTTTGCTTAAATTATATGGGAAAGGATAGCATCCACCAGGGCTCTTGAGAAACTGACTGGTTTCTCGCCACCCCATTTATCCAAGAGCATGAGGCCTTGTGGTCTGTATATAGACTGAAAGGTCTCGGTCACCTAAGGGACAATAATAGCACGAAGGATCACACCAAAGTCTCGAGAAGCGCGGCTGGTCATTGTTTGGAACTCTTAATGAGGGCGGAAAACATACTGCCCACCTTCAGAGATGCGGGGTTGGAGGCTGATCACAGCCCTCGTCTGTTAAATGGGATCATCTGATTTGCGAATGGGCCTAAAATGAATGGCACTGGGGCGGCAGTATATGGAAAAACCATAAAGTCATCCTTGTCATTTATGCAACCGTGTGTCAGGTAGATATACGCGATCCATAAAAATGCGAATATGAGAACCTGTTAAAAGCCTTCAGAGGATAGGACAACTATATATGCTCGAACAAGAGAGCTGCTCTGTAGGTTCTTGAGTCTGCCCCTGCCGGGCACAATAGGGTCAGTCTTGCTTGAGTTCCGGGTCACTCAAATGTCCGGGGAACGGAGATGCTGATTATTTTGTACGCGATAGAGTGCCGCAATGTGTCCAAATGGGACCTGAGCCTATAAAGGATCCTATGCCATGTAACAAATGTGCGGACCAAGGATCTATGGCAGACTACTTTTTTATGGCAGTGGCACACACTAAGGGGAGATCCTATGGCGCTCGACGAGCGGTGTGTGTGCGAAGATGTTAATTGACACGATTCTTGAATAGTTGTAAGTTTTAATTAGGGTGAAACAGATGTCCTGGGAGTGAGTTCCACAGTGATGCAGGGTGCCAGACAAAGGCGTTCTTGTAAAGCGATGATCTAGGTGTTTCCAGTTGTATGACGAACCGATGCGCACTTGTAGTCTATCGTGACTGTCTAACAGGCGTTGTCAGGAGCGGGATGAGGCGGGTCAAATTCTGGGAACATCTGCCGTGAAAGTATCTGTAAAACAGGGACATCTCCGCAACATATCTGCAGTGCTCCAGACTATAAACGATTCCGGATCAACTCCGGGCCGCATAATACACGCACAGCTATCTTCTGAATGGAATCCAGCAGCTTTAGGGTATGCATTGGTGCGGCACTCCAAATGTGTGAGCATTATTCCAAGCATGGTCTTATTTGCGCTTTGTAGAGCAAGAGCAACTGCTACGCTGTATACAGTTTTGTTGCGAAATAGCGCACCAAGCTTCTGGGGGAGGCTGATTTTGCGATGTTAGTAACGAGGTCATGCCAGGAAATATTGCTGTTAACCGAGACACCCAGTAGTCCGATTGACGAGGATGAAGGAATGGTCGACCCTGCCATAACGATATCAGGGTTCGCCGTATTGGCCCTCTTGGGAAACGAGGATTTGACGCATTGCACTGGACCAAATTTCTATCGCCTAAAGTTTGAACTTTCTCCAGGTCTTAATTAATAATTATTGCTGTAATCTGCTATTGTCTATGGTGATAAGTCTCAGTCGCTGGTAAAGGTTTTTCTGATCTGCATCTGCAAAACTGTAAACAGGATTATTTGTTTCGGTCTGCAGGTCATTAATATAGATGAGGAACAGAGTTGGTGAAAGTATTGCGCCCTAAGGCATCCGCGTTAATGGTGAATGTATCTGAGATGTGTCCATCAACTGCAACTTGCAGACATCGGGTCCTATGGAAACTGGCAAGCCAGCTGCAGGGAGAGGCTTGCAGTCCAGTCCAGTTTTTTGAGCAATCCGTCATGCCAAACTCTGGGGGATGCCTTCGAAATATCCAACGCAGTCGCTCGAGACTGTCCGTAGTTCTCAATTGCCCTACTCCATATATGAGTGACATAGGGCAATGCATCTCCTGTCGAACTCACTTTGCGAAAGCCGTGTTGATTATCGCTGATTATTCTGTTGTTCCCGAGGAACTTGAGTAGTTGCTGATTGACTACACGTTCCATGACTTTGGAGATTATTGGAAGCAAGGCAATTGGGAGATAGTTTGAGGGAGTGGTTTTCTTGCCTTTTTTGGAACAGGTTGCACTCGAGCGAGTTTTCAAGAAGATGAGTAAGTTCCTTTTCGGTAAGACAGAGAAAAAAGTCTGGAAAAAACGGGTAGATTTTTGGCGCAGTTCGTTAACACGATGGCAGGTCCTGACGCCTTTTGCGTATCTAGTTCTTTAAGGATTTTACGAATATCACGGTGATGAAACTTAACTTCTGCCATGGTAGTGTTGATGTTCGATATGGTGGGGTGAGCCTTGCCTTGCGGGACGTTTAAGGTAGAGTGCGATGAAAACATTTTGAAGAGCATGTTTGCTTTTTCTTTGGCTGTAGTCGCCATGATGCCACGTTCGTCTGTCAAAGGTGGGAGAGACGTTTTTGTAAAGTTATTACTTACTGCCTTTGCTACCGCCCAGAAATTCCTGGAGCCACTGGGACATTGCAAAGGTTTGTTCCTGATCCTTTGATTATGTTTCTTCTTAGTCTCATCGATCACACGTTTGCATTCGTTTCTCGATCCGACAAAATAATTGTGATTTTCAGCGGTCTGATTTTGCTGCCAGTACTTGTAGGCTTGCTGTTTCCTGCCTAAAGCTCTTTCGCATCTGCTGTCGAACCAGGGATTTTTTTTGACGGTAACTTGATGGAATTTGAGATGTATGCTTCCATTCCTGAAGAGATTACTTGCTCTAGAAATAAGGCATGCTAGGCTGGATTTGAGGACCAAACCCCCTGTAGTGTGATGGTCTTTTTGGTTCCGAAGACGCTTGTGATAGGCTCCTCATAGGGCACTGTCGCTTGACATTTGCATCTACTGCAGATTGTGGAAGATCCGAAATTTAGATGGTGCTTAGATGATCAGGAATCGTCCACTCATGTCCTTGTCGATTATCTGGTATTAACTAGGATAAGACGGGTGCACTTTGGAAGCTGCGTGCTAAACCTGAAAGTTCTAAGGAAGATCAAGCCAAGAAAGCTCTGGGCCTTCACTAGGGAGGTCAGGGTGTCCGGTTGAATGACATGTGAGTTAAGGTAAGGGATTTGCTGCCCGCATTTTCAAATTCATTCACGCAAAAATATTTAAAATTAGCCAGTTTTCTGCTTCGTTAGTCCTGCAATAATAAAATTGTCTGGAACTTTTAATGAGGGCAGACTGATCTGATACTGCCCACATTTAGGGATGCGTGGTTGGAGGCTGATTGCAGCCCTCGTCCGTTAAATAAGATCATCTGGTTTGCGAATGGGCCTAAAATAGATGATGGTACTGGAGCGGCAGTGTATGAAAAAGCAAGAGGGTCATCCTTTTGATTTATGCAACCGTGTGCCAGGTAGATATACGCGATCTATAAATGCGAATATGAGAACCTGTTAAAAGCCTTCAGAGGATAGGACAACTATACATGCTCGGACAGCAGAGCTGCTCTATAGGTTTTTGAGTTTGCTTCTGATCGGGCACAATAGGGTCAGTCATGTTTGGGTTTCGGGACACGCGAATGTCTCGGGGAACGAAGAGGCTGTCGTGTTGTACGACAGGGTGCCGCAATGCGTCCAAATGGGATCTGCGCCTATAAAGGCGTGTCTTACAGTACAGCTGCCGCAATACTAAGCCATGTAATAAGTGTGCGGGCCAGGGATGTATGGCAGGCTACTCTAGAAATAAGGCATGCTAGGATGCACTTGAGAACCAAGCGCCTAGTAGGGTGATGGCCTTTTTGATTTCGAAGAGGGGGGATATGAGGCTTGTGTTAGGTTCCTCATAGGGAATTGTCGTTTGACGGGTATTTATATTTACTGCCGATCGTAGAATATTCGGAATGTCGATAGTGCTTGGAGGACATCATCCACTAATGTTTTTGCCGATTATCCGGTACTTACTAGGATAAGAGAGTAGCACTTTGAAAGCTGTGTGCTGAAACCGGAGGTCCTAAGGAAGATCCAGCTGAGGAAGCTGTGTGGTCGGGGTTTCGGGCTGAATGGCATATGGGTGGCGCAAAATGGGTTCATGCAAGGGATTTTTTGCTCACATTTTCAAATACATTCACGTGAAAATGGTTAAAATGAGACGGTTTCCCGCTTTGTTAGTCCTGAAATTTTACTGGCAAGGATGATGGAAATAGATGTTGCTGTTAATCGCAAATCCGAAATAGGAAGAGCTAGCAACACGTCGCTACATGGACAAGGTAAACACGATGGGACTGGAACGAGCTCTTGCTCAAAAGATTACTACAGCTACAGCATGCTTAAAATGTTCATTCATGGATATTTAGTATAGAATAGTAAAGAAAAAAATCGCCGCACGTTTTATTGTTCATATTCATTTAAAAATTACCGGGGTTAGGTTAGGACGCCATTAACACCGAAGCTCAAAAATTTCAGTTTTTTTTGACATTTTATAAAAATATTTGTAAATATTTTCTCATTAAAACTTGTTACGGTTTTTATAAAAGAGACCGTTTGCCCGTTAAAAATTTCTTTTGAACCACTTTTCCACAGGGCCAAAAGCAAATTTTGTCCAAATTAATTTGATAGTTGTTGTTAACTGTGACAAGGAGATATAGAATAAGAAACAAAACCATTAAACAACAAATGGGTCTCCAGGGAACAATCGCAGAAGATATAGAGCGAAAACAGCTAATATGGTTTGGACATGTCAGCCGCATGAGCAATTATTTGAAATTTTCGATACACTGTTAAAGAACAAAAAAGTAATTACAGATAAATTCGCTGCAATATTTTCTGCCTTAAGAATTGAATTAGAACCAATGATAACAGCGAGTGGATGCAATATCTCGCCTTAATACTTTTTCATATTATTTTACTATGATATTTTGCTGGTCAGTAAGACAAAAAATATTTGACAGTGGTCAATCAGTGCAAGACTATGATTCATATATACCACCAACTATCAGACTGATTAGGTTAGAACAATCTGTAGAAATTGACACGAGGCACCACTGTAACTTGTGCTTAGCAAACAACAAGTGAAATATTAATAATAATTGCTAAAAAATTCCTATCCACCTGTTTGGCTAGACATGCTCTGTTACTTGCACTTTAAATTTATTCCAAAACTATTCGATATGGCTAATTTAGCTGTTGCGTTATACGTATGTTCCTACATTGCCGCTTCGCGGATTGGTTATGAGTAAGATGTCATGCGAATTGTAGTAAGTGTTATTAATGTTTGAGATTCAGTACGTCATATTTGTCATAGATGGAATTTCTAAACGAGCGAGAGTTGGCGACACAGAAATTCGTACAGTTAGATGTGGTACTTCAGTGTAAATATGATTGATGACTTCTGCAATTTTCCTCCCATTTTAATTCGTAAAAAAGAAAATTTCCAGTATAAAAAATTGCGCTTCAATTATATTATTGAGGCAAACAAACCTTGGGTTCTTAGAAAAGCGGCTATTGCCTTTAAGTATCGAATCGTATTGAAAAAAAAGAAGAAAATGAGGCGCGTGTAAAAATAAAATTAACGGAATAGGAAGTAATCAACTTGGTAGAATTTCCAAGAAATAATCAGCTTATAATTGTAGCATTCACGGTGTATATAAAATAATTAAAATATTAAGAAGAAGCATGAACGTACGTAATCCTTTTTGTTATTGCTTTGTATGTTTCTAAATTTTATTCCAATGTTTTTTTTTGTTTTATTTGGGCTTATGATACAATAAATAAATAGAGCTTGTGCCAAATATATAAGAATGAAAGTTATTTGAAGTGATGCTTCACTGTGCAGGTCAATTAAAGTTACTTTATCCTCTATTGGTAATTCTGGTTTCACAAATGTATAGTGTCCATCTCCCGTAGGCTTACTAGTGTGGTTCTATTAATAATAATAGTTATTTTTTCTTTTTTTTTATTTCCTTATTTTTACAATTTGATTTATATTGTGGTAAATGATCAACATTGTCGTTCTGACTTATCGACTATCTGGATATAATAATTTTACATAAAGGTATTTCATAAACTGAATAGTTATGGTTTATTTATGTACAACTGCAACACGTATACCATGGTAGACGCGCACAAGATTTAGTAGTAATTGTATTATCCTGATGGCTCTTATTGGTAGCATGATGAAACGATAGATATCTTATGCATATTGCGTTTATCATTAATTTGTTGAAATTGATTTTGATCTTTCGTGATCATATAAAAGTCGAAAGCAGTACATATTTGTTTAAATGCCCTTTTTGAAACTGCTTCTGCTTAAGAAGAAATAAACCACAGACGAGCTGATGATTGTGGAGAAACTATTTACACAATGCAATTTCAGAACTAATTTTCCAAATTTCCTCAAAAATAGTGGATAGGACTTTGG
Source organism: Pissodes strobi (assembly GCA_016904865.1). Classification (NCBI taxonomy): domain Eukaryota; kingdom Metazoa; phylum Arthropoda; class Insecta; order Coleoptera; family Curculionidae; genus Pissodes; species Pissodes strobi. Next base: position 47,455 of record MU185197.1, read on the forward strand.
CATTCACCTATATCGTTCAGAATATTTACAGTCGACAAGCATAGATTTGTCAGTTGCTTTGAAAGGAATGAACCAGGCTTCAGATCAAATAAATAATGCTAGGAATGGAAACGGAAATGTTGACAAATTTACTTGCCGATGCGTATGGAGGCCCAGAAATATTGGGCCAAAACTACTAGAGGACTTTCATTATTTTTCTTGGAAGATGTTTTTTAAAGCGCACTTCAATTCCTGGAAAAGATTGCCAGTAATTTGATGCTTCTTTTGATGCTTCTAATATGACTCGGAGATAATGAATGGATGACATTGCTGCATGTCGAATTCAGACTGTGGATAATGAGATGCGCCAATTTTAAAAACCAATAAAAACTGGTGTAAAGATTTCACAAGAGTGGCAAAAGGATATGTTTTTAAATATACATTCATTACTAATTATATAAGTTTCTCATATAGGCATTGCTTCTTCTGAGAGATGTATCTCAACATAAAACTCTAAATGCTCATGAGAACTGAGGAAGATAGATTAGTGGGATGTCGATATTCAAAAAGAAATAGACGAAATCAATAGACTAAACAGAAGTTTTAATTTTAGTTACAGGTAATGGTTTTGATCTTTTTTTCGTTGTACGCCTACCATAACTAATTGTCAAAATAGTTTTTATTTGTACGCCACTGTATACCTTTAGAAACTATTATAGAAAGGTGTCCTCCATTCTGATAGGGAAATTTTAGTCAATCGTCAAAATTTTATGTTTTAACAACCATCAATAAACCTTAAAAATAAAATCCAAGTTGACATACTGGCTTCATCTTGATTTACAATATCATAATTGGTCAGCTAAAAAGATCGACTTAACACCATTTTGTCATCACCAATTATTATTATATTGTTATATTCCTAGAATTGTTAGAAGGTTAAATATTCACATTTTTCCGGTTGGCAGGTTAACTAAGAATAACATTTTTTGGAAAGCTTAGCAAGCAAGTATTCGATGCTTTGGATGCCTGAGATTCCACATTTAATGGTTATCGCATCTAAAATAATTGAAGAAATTATTTTATAGGTATTCAGCCGTATAAATCAACTGATTATGATTTAATTTCTTGAAGAATTCTTGATCTAATTACAACAGGCATAATGCATTTATCTACACGATGATTGGTGCGATAAAAACAAGAATCTGTCTTAATGGTACATACCATTTTCCGATTTTCAACATAAGAAAGCAGCAGGAAGTGCTTAATTGTCTTCGTGTTTTTTATGGCACTAAAGGGAGATCCTATGGCACTCGACGAGCGGTATGTGTGCGAAGATGTTGATTGACACGGTTCTTGAATAGTTGTAGGTTGTAATTAGGAGGAAACATACAGATGTCCTGGGAGTGAGTTCCACAGTGATGCAGTGCGCCAGACAAAGGAGTCCTTGTAAAGAGACGTTCTAGTTGGTTCTAGTTGTATGACGGACCGATGAGCTCTTGCTTTTTGACGTGACTGTTTGACAGGCCTTTCTGGGGGCGGGATGATGCGGGCCAAATCCTGCGAACATCTGCCGTGAAAATATTTGTTAAACAGTGAAGTCCAGATACCGGGTCAATTCCGGGTCGCCGACGAGACGCACAGCTCTCTTCTGAATGGAATCCAGCAGGTTTAGGTTATGCTTAGGTGCGGTAAGTATGAGCAATATTCTAAGCACGGTCTTATTTGCGCTTTGTAGTGCAAGAGTACTTTGTGCGGTGTATAGTTTTTTGTTGCGAAATAGCGCACCAAGCTTTTGCGATGCTAGCAACGTGATCATGCCAGGGCATTGACCGAGACATCCAGTAGTCCGATTGACGCGGATGAAGGAATGGTCGATCCTGCCATAATGATGTCAGGGCACTCCGTATTGGCTTTCTTGGTAAACGTGGCTGCTTGGGGTTTTACAGCATTAAATTGGACCAAATTCCTATCGCTCCAAGTCCGAACTTTCTCCAAATCTTGATTAATCGTTGTAATCTGCTCTGCATTGATAAATCTTAGTCGCTGTTAAATGACTTTCTGAGCGAAATTGGGAGACAAGGGTGCTGTCATCTGCAAAACTGTAAACAGGATTATTGGTTTCGGTTAGCAGGTCATTAATATAGATAAGGAACAGAGTTGGTGGAAGAATTGCCTTTGCCAAAGCAACATTTTCCATAAGATAAGATTAATTATGGAAAATATAAGACAGGTATTAGTTTGATTAATTTCTATGTATAACTAAATTTGGTATTATTATTTCATTATTAACTGTATATTAAGAGAAAGTAGGCAAAAAATGTCCTCAAGGGGAATTCATCTCCACTCTGTGGACCATCCTGGTAAATGATCTACTCCAAAAACTATCTGCTGAAGGGTTTCTATGCCTAGACTATTGAGATGATACAGTGATAGTGGTACGAGGAAAATTTATCGCACACCCTCGGAGAGAAGTCAAAAAGCTCTTAGTATCGTGGTATAAGTGCGAATAGCTTTCGGACAATCCACAGAAAACAATAGCGGTTCCCTTCACACGAAAGGGAATACTGAAAGGGCTAAAACCACTAGTTCCACAGATGTGCGACACGTAGGAACCATTTTTGATCAAAAGTTGATATAGAACCCACACAAAAACTGGGGGTTTATGTCCTAAGATGACACTATGTTAATACACGAGCATGATGAGATCCATGATAATATATGAATCAGTGACTTGACGGACAAAAACCAGACAAATTGGGGCGAATGACATGCAAAGGCCTACGTGCTTATGCGCCACGGGAATCATGAACTCAACTCCTTTAGTCACTCTAGAGATATTATTACATCTGCCACTACCACACAAGGAGAAGCTAGGTCATTAGCCCACAGAATTTTGCAAGGATATAAACCAATGAGCAAAAGTCATGGCGCCGACAGCGAAAAACTGCTGAAGGCGAATAAGGAAGGAGGTGGCATGCCCACAGATTACCTCACTCCAACATCAGCAATCAGCAATGGGGCCCTCTTAAGACAGAGGACGTGGAGAAACTTTTAGGAGATAGACAGGCCAAAACATTCACTGCTGAGTCTGATGAAACCAAGAAGGAATGGCTGCAGGCGAATGATAGACGGTCCCTGAGCGTATTAAGGATCAACTCTAGCACTATAGGTTGTCTTAGAAGACATATGAGCCTAATGGGCTTTAACGGCCGAAGGTGTGGGGTGGAAGATGAAACCCCCCTCCAATACGCAGCTTTTGTAAGAGCGAGTGACGCCGGCCGTCTTCGGGTTGGCAATACTGCAGGACGGAAGAGACTGTGTGCCTGCCATGGAGAGAGATCCTGATCTTCATCAAGAAGTCAGAAAAACTAGAGAGGACTATAGGACGAGTGATTGGTTAAGAAGAGATCTAGGTTATGCTGCAAGAGCCCTCTGGCTTACAAGCAATACTATTTGGTATTCTGTCAGCTACTACTATTACATTTGGTAATCTGTCAGCTACTACTATTACTACAACATAAAGAATAATAAACCGAAAACAAACAGGAATCACGGATATAATAAAAAACTCAGAAAACTAAAGTGGCAGTGCTGACGTAACCAGATGGAAATTAAAACTGCCACTGCAGGGCGAGAGGTTCAAAGAGAAGGGTGGGAAAACCAAAGAAATGGTGGTAGGATAGTTTTAGGAAGCATGTGGGTACAAAATTCAATAAATTGACATAATATGGGGAAAAGCAGAATAGGTCTATATCCAGCATTAGATTCAAGGATGTCAAGAATAAGGAATGAAATTTTTAAATCAAGAATCAAATTCAGATATATATTTACGAAAAGGTCAAGAGCAAACTAAATAAATAAAAGTATTATTGAAAACACTTAATTGGGAGATAGTTGCTTCAGATTCGATCTTGGTCGATTTTTTAAACAAACAGAGATGTGCTCGTAGGCGCCATTAACCATAGGAACTAGTTCTAAAGTGATTTTGTAAATAAAACAAAAACCTTTAGCATTATATGAATATTTTAATAAGTTATTTTCCTAAAAATAACTGAAAGCTCATAAATAACAAAATAAAAACATTGAATTATTATACGTAGTCAGTGCCACGATATGGACAATATCAGTCGATGCTAAGTATCGACCTTGCAAAATATCACAAGAATATTGCCTTAAAAGCTAAAGCAATGCATAAACAATTGTAATCCTAAACTAGTGTGTGATTATAAGCACTATCTTGCAGCTAAGTACAGTTAAATGCTCATTAAAGTTCCTGCGGAACTGCTGCGTATGAGCTTGATTAGCTGAAATAACTTTCACATGAAATACAGTACCTACAAGCAATAATAACAGGATAAATCTCATCTTAATGCCCACCTATAAGCTACTATGTACACTATATTCACCAATTGACGAACAACGTTCAATCGTTCAGCAGTTTATCATCCAGCACAAGGGAAAGTCACTTAAAAAACACTTGCTAAGTCTCTTGCTAGCTTCTGTATACATTGTACTTCATTTTTTGGTAAATTAGAATGACTTGAATGTAGTGGTTTGAGAGGGTATGCAGTTATTGCATAATAGCATGACATGGATGCCTTTTGTGAAATGCGGTTTTTGGTACAGGCAAAAATGGATAATAAAAACACGCTATGCAGGTCGCATCCTGTGTAGGGGAAATGGCATTTGTGAGATCTTGAGAATATTGGCAGACAAAGTGCCGGGTAATCCTTATATTAGAATAAGGCCAGAGTATAACAAAACAATATTATACTCTGAATAAAGCATAGAGAATATTGAACTCCCATGGACAAGACCAATGGGGACGCTAGTACAGCAACGGTAGAGTGTTACAGAATATTGAGAGTTTGTGATTGTAAACGTGTCTGTTTACTAACGTGGTGCTCGAGACAAGACGCGATTGTGAGAACCCCCATGGGCGATTGCCATGGGGAGTACAGCGATGGTACAGCGTCATACTGACTGAGAGAATAATGGCAGGCAGGCTGCCGATAAATACCTTTACTTGTAGGCCTGAGATGAATACAACGGGATGTCGCTATGGCTGGATACCACAATGTCACTTGAGTAGATATCTTGAAAGATTAGGGGGTCTCAAAACGTGAAAATTGCCTGGCATGGCGCGGCTTGGCGCCATGCCGGCGGGAAGGTGCCCTTGGCGCGACTTACTTGGTTGGGGTTCAAGATGCTACTGAATTCTAGAACGTAAAAACTAGATCAACTCGAAGGAGTTGTCACCGCCCTTTGTCACCGCCCCTTCTGGCGGGATAATCTATATCACTCCGGAAATAGAAAGGGCAAATAATGTAAATACTGATAAGTTATATAAAACTTTACGTCAGCGATTGTCTAAAATAATCTTATGAATTTTAACAGAAATCTGGTCGAAATACGTTAACTAGTTTTTATGAAATTGAATTGTTAAAGATCGAAAATTTAGGAGCTAACTTGATTGCCTCCGTTAAAGGCTTGTGAAAGCTCAGTGATTGGCCGAATGTGTTCGTGCATTGTGTAGCTGATACGGCCTTGGAATTTGAAACACATTAAGGAGATTGGTCTAGCACGAATTATGCGGTTAGATGCAGGACTGCTTCGTTTGAGTCGAGCTGCTGAGTGCAGATGAGCGAACGCTGCTACAAGAGATGGCGCTAGGAATATCGTCGGGGTACAGCGATTTTTCTGTAGAAACTGCTGTGATTAGTCTGATGCCTTTCGAGGCCGCTTTGCTTTCAGCTATCTAGACTAGCTGATGCAGCGAATAAACGATGTAACAAGAGATGGCGCTACGAGTATTGCCAAGGTTTTTAAGATTTCTTTGGAATGTGAGCACAGTGGCGTGGAATGTTAAAATAACACAAATTAAATCGTTAGATTTGAAAAAGTGTTCAAATGGTTTTGGAACAATAGTTTAGCTGACGAAAATTTTAAAAAATGACTATAAAAGGTAGGCCATGATATACCGTAAACTAGTGCCCTGCACGGGCCGAATTTTTCATCCCAGCCCGACCAGACTTGGGTACGAGAATCAGTCACTATAGCCCGGCCCGAGCATGCCCGACACATATGCGTATACTGCAGACTCATAAGGTTCTGCCATAGGGCGACTGTAATATAAATGTGGCCCTTCGCTCGCTTTGCTCGCTTCGGTGGAGCAACCAACAAAAACTAACCCAAAGCATGAAAAACAACTACATTTATATTACGATAACATATCGCGATATATTACGAAGTCCTATCGCGTCTTCAAGTTACGTATAAGCGAGTTTATAAATTGTTAGGCCCGGCCCGGCCCGATCCCATTCAATTTTATAAATAACACCTTTAAGCCGTTATAGAGCTAAAAAGACACTCACCATATTCCCAGTGTTACTAGGTGACGAATAGGGAATTATTGTCGCAGCCGCTAAAATGTATCGTACTTTACTGTACGCAATATCGATATCGTTTCTTTTGGGATCGGAATAGATGCCGTTCAAAATTTTACTCAAGGGTATATTATAGTGTTTTACATCGAAACATAGTATAATACAATATATCATTGAATAATTGGCAATCCTGGACATACAGTTAAGCTGTGGCCATACTTTTAGTTGAAAAATATTCTTTAAAGTCATAGAAACTGAAAGATAGTCTTCCGCCTTTTAGTGACTCAGGCCAGCCCGGCCCGATCCAGCTCGGTTTTAAAATACAAAAGTTTGGCTCGGCCCGGACGGTCCGACGGGCTAGGCTGGGCTGGGCTGCAGCCCGACCGAAACGGGCCAGCCCGTGCAGGGGACTGCCGTATATTTCTAAGAGAAAAGAGTTTGTGCAATATAAACTTATTCTGGCAATTGTCACTTAATATATTTGCGTGAATTAAACAGTCATCGGTAACTATTTAATACTTTACCAATAGTCTGTTTGAAATTTCCTTTTTAATTCTTAAGCTGAAAGTGACATTAATGCAAAAAAAAACAAAGCATTCCAAAAAGTATCCCATATCCTCTTCGCCCATTGTTTCATGATTGGTTAGAAACATTTTATAAATAGAACAGAAGCAATAAACTCTACCGAAAGAGCAACGCAATGCATATAAATCGTTTCAACTATATAGCCCCAAGCTAAATTCACTAACACAATATGCAAATATGTCTTCATATGAGCTCTTCCTACCATCAATAACATTTGATGCTTAAAATGGTCATATTTTATTAAAAAATTAGGCAGCACTTGACAGGCTTAAAGTGTAAGTAATTATTATAAATCCTAATATGGCAAGTTGGCCCGAGGGCGCCCTATAAAAACTATACGACAAAATATATCTAAAATAATACTATCCCACAACCGCTACCGGGGAAATTTCCTTTTGAGAAATTTAATTACTTGATCTCTAGAATAGATTGCAGACAGGAAAATTACAGCGCGTAGTGAGTATATACCATAGCGAGATATAGTTTGTTTGTTAAGCGAATAATTATGCTGAGTTGCTTCACTAATTATGGTGTCAATCATTTGCAGATGTTTTGAGCTTATTGGTGGTTTGCTACTGTTATAACAGAACAGTATTTATAAAAACGGTGTACATTTGATCGACTTCTCAAAAGATACTTATCGGTATTTTCAAACTGAAGAAACTAAGGCCTTTAAGCTTAAGGCATATGGTCTTGAAAATGTTAACTGAGCCATTGATTTATACTGAACTGATATCTATGCTAATCAGTATTGAGTTAAAACTTGCGTGTCTCTCTGTTTTCATCGTGACAAGTAAAAATCAGGTCGTGTATTTCCATCTTCAGCTCGCGGCTAGTCTCCGTATTTTTAGCGCCTTGTTCGCTTGATTGAATGTGTCCGACGATGTTCTTTTGTTCGCCGAAGAACAACGAATCAACATTGTCTTCGGGTCAGGTAATTATCGTTCTTTATCGTTCGCTAAACAGGAAACGCCAGGGGCTCATTGGATTTCCTTTTGTTAGAAGCGCTCGAAACTGTAATTTTAGTGGTATTTAGCCATTGTTCTGCTACGATACAGATAAGGGCAGTGGAAGCCGATATTTATGGAGCAGTTTTGGATGGAGGCCGAATGCCGCAGATAATTACAACGATATTTCTCTCAAAAACAAGACATGCTTACATGCATGTCTGGGTGTATCAGACATAACCCACTTTTAGCGCTAAACACTTGGAACTACGAGAGACTACGAAATATAAAAATCGAATTTGATTTTTTTAATCGAAAAATTTAGAACTGGAATATTTCCGAAGAAAACTTTTTTGAGCATTTTGGACAGGTGGAATAATTTGTTTCTTCTACACTATGTAATTAATTTACACCAGTCCTCAGGAACACTACATGGTTTTGTTTCTGGCGTATGTTTCCAGAGAATCATAATATGAGTCATTCTAGAAGAATAAATGTCCACTAATGATGTCCACTATGATGACAATTTTATTGACTTCATGGTTCCTCAGCTGCATGTAAAAAAGGACTATTTTAATGTTACGATTTGGACAACTACAAGCACCGCTCTAAATAACAACGTGCTTCTATGTTGAAGTGCGAGCCTGGAGATGTTTGGATATGCATGAATCTATTTCTTGGGGAGCTCTGAAAGTAATCATTCCAAACGCACATGTGAGGTCAGCTACGAGTTCGTTGCAACCAAAGTTGTATACGTATATTTTTTGCAATATGCCAGCGAAGTTGATAAAACTGGAAATGACAGTCAAAAGTGAATGCATAAGAGCTTTCTTCTTGCTGTGACTTCAACTGAGCCGGTTGCATAGATATTCTAGCAGCTTCTGCCTTCCTCAGGTGTAACTGATGCTGTTGTGTTATCCTAGCCCTTTCTTGTTCATCCTACGATGCTTCAGGTATTACTTTCCAAGAATCGTATGTGTCTTTGGAAGGCGTACGAAAATGTAAATTAAAAGAGTTGTTAAACGTTCCTCTGTAGGTGACTTCTTTGACAGGAGGTAAATTCCCTTGCAAGCAATGAGAGTTTGTTCTTGATTCCCAAATTCAATTTTTTTGCGAAGTAGCGTTTATTTGGATTGTGAGCCCTGGTATAAAGGAGAGGTTTTAGTTATAGAAGCGGCTCACCCACGGTAGTCAGACCCAGAAGACTCTCCTAACATTAGCTTCTGCAAAGCAAAATATTGAGAAAGACATTTTTGCAAACGATAACACCATTTCCCTCTACCTAAAAATGGTATACGTTAATTTTCTGTTTTGGCAGTCTTAAAGAATTTCTTGACCATCTGTAACAAGGAAATGTCTGCTGAACTAGGCTACATAAGTCCGCATTTTGAGTTTGAAACGATTCTATGTCTCAAGAATTTTCAAGCTAACTGATGCCTCTTGTATGTTATCCACACATTTTTTTCCTACATTAACAATTAAAATTAACGAGACATTTCTTTTCAGCCATGGCCTTTCCCTATCTAGTAACATATACTTTACTGGTATTGCCTGCCTTCTTCTGAGCCTCACACTTCCATTCATGACACTGGCAATAATTTTATTTCATTCATAGTAATGATTGGGTGCCTACATTAAGTATAAAAATAACATAAATGCACTCATGAAGATTGAATCTGTTTCATCGATTCATTACAATTTTTTTATTGTTACAGATGCCAAAAAATAAAAGAAATGTATGATATGTCAAATATTACGCTGAAGATGCTCTAACCGCAATTAAATCTGGAGTTGCTAAGAAAACAGCAGCTCAGGAATATGATGTTCTGAGAGCCAATCTTCATTTTTGTCTGCGTCCTAAATTTACCAAAACAAAAATAGGTCGAAGCAGGATTTTGACGAAAGAAGAGGATCTCCTTTTCCATCGTTTACTAAATGAGTTCCTGACAATTCTAGACGATCCCACAGCAATCTACATTGGTCACCTGCTTCCAGTCCTATCCAAAATTAGGAAAAGTGGTCACTCTGTTAGGCACAAAAAAGGCTAGGAAGTTAATCTTGGAGAGGCAAAACAGAATCTGACAATAATGTTGACTTTTTCAGTATCAGGTAATGTTGTACCAACCTTAGAAATATTCTCAAATAAAGGACTTCCCAGAGCCATGGCCAATAGTGTTTCAGATGAGTGGAGTATAGGAATGAGCGACAACGGATGAATGAAATCCGAGATCTTTATTGATTATATAGAGAAGATATTCTTCACATATGAGACGAAATGCCATCGAATTTCTCATTGGACTCTTTGTAGATAGACATAAGACTCATGTCACATATTAGCTCCCAGAACTGTGCAAAAAATAGAGAATTATCGTAGTCTGTTTTTATCCCAAATCTACCAGAATACTTCAGCTAGCAGATGTTTCCAATTTTCTTCCACGGAAATATCTTTGGAAAAAGGTGCAGCACATTAGAGAAGAAGCAATTCATGAACAAATTTGGGAATGGAACATTTTGCGCCAATTATGCAAGAAAGTGTAAGAGGATTGAAGCACGAAAGTGTAATTATTGGGTTTCGAGCATGTGTAATTTATCCTTGGTTTTCAAGATGCCTTGGATAATTCAAATATGAGATTTCTTTATATTGTCACGCTAGGGGGCTATGGCTGCGGGGGTGTTAACTATAAAGGAGATCTTACCCTGAAAGGGTAGGTCTAATTTCCTTCGATTAAAACGCCGTTATTGCCATACCACTAATTTATTGACGACTGCCTAAATACTAATAAATTACTCGCTCGGCTGCGGAGGTATTTTAATGCGTTAGGGGTGTTAACTTAATAGATACACAAATTTTAATATAATAATGTTGACTTACATCTCTCTTTCCCCCTAAAAGCAATCCTAGGATGGTCCTCGCGTCAAGTCCCCAACCCTCAACCGGCTTCGGCTCGAAACGGAGACTCTCCTACTGAACGCCTTTGGCTGCTTCGGCTTTTCACTAGATCTCGATCGACTTGAGCTGCCACTTATTCTCGACCCTCTGTTTACACTCTCACATAGAACCGCGAGTTTGACTTACGCAAACTCTTTTTTCATCGGACTCCCAACTTGGACTTTCGTCAACTCTAGACTTGGACTTTCGCCAACTTTCGACTTGGACTTTCGCCAACTCCCGACTTGGACTTTCGCCAACTCTCTACTACTCGTAACGACCGTCAACACTCGAGTTGGACTTTCGCCAACTCTCGACTACCCGTAACGGCTGTCAACACTCGAGTTGGACTTTCGCCAACTCTCGACTACCCGTAACGGCCGTCACCACTCGAGTTGGCTTCCTCTCGACTCACTCCTTTCTCCATCGTTTCCCCATTCCACTTTTCCTTCCTATCATTCATTCACGCTTTTTTCTATTGTTCACTGATATTTTCACATTTCTTAAAATTATCTCTTTCTCTTTTTACCATACTCTCAACTATGTTTCATTTTCTAACTAACCAGTCATACTTAGACGTCATTTGTTCCTCCTGTTTCCCAAAAACAGCGATAACCTGTACATTCATCAATTTTCGCAACTATTTCTCCACCCACTTACTGCGGTCATTATTAATTTTGCCCAATATGTCAATCCGGGTTAATTACTATTAAACTTGCACTTTCTTGCTAAATCTTCCAAATAACGTTCAATGTCCCCGATCAAACTCCTTGCGTCTACTTTTCTGATGTTTACTTTTAACATGAATACTTTACATTATTTATATCAACGATTTCTGGTTCTTTTACGCAAAAATTAAGGCAACTGACCTTTTATAGAAATTAATATTATCTTATTTAAGCCCAGATAATAATATATGACAATATATTGGATGCAACGTCACACTCAGCAGCTTTCAGTCCTATAAAGAGTCCTGAATTTTAAGCATTTTTATGATTCAGTTGGCCCTGAGAAACTGAAGCAATTGAGTCAAGAACCTGAAGAATTTTGCAGCAATTATCCTTGTGCAGACTTCCAACACTTGAAAATTGCATTTGATAACCTGAAACCAACGCATGTAAATCAAAATGAATTGGCCAACAATATCCCTAGTTTCACAGGAACTGAACTTGCAGAATTTCCAGTTGTGTTTGTGAATAAGGATGAAAAATAAAAGACCATAAAAATTATCAGATCATAATTCATCAGAACCTGAATATCAAGAGTCCAAAAGTTAGATATGATAATTCCAGAGATGATATATCTGAATTTTGTGATTTCTCTAGCTGTTCACCCTGGTGGTTGCTAAATGTCTTACATTGGATAAGTTCAGTGAAGTAGAGAATGACATATGTACTGTTTGTTGTGATGTTCAACTTGAACGGCCTGGTCCTTCAAAAAACAAGTCAAGGTACAACAATATAACTGAAATTTGTGATTTCTGCAATACTCCACCAGTGGCTGCCAAACATATTTCTTTGAATGATTCGAATAGCGGAATGGTTAACACACACACTTCTTATAGAAGAGAAGAGCCTGGTCGTTTAGAGGACAAGCCAGGACGCAATATCAAGGATGATCCATCTTCAGCACAAACACGATGCAGGAAGGGAAAAAGTCAGACAGAAACAGCTTTCCACAGTTTGCGGGAAAAATATGGATAAAAAAGAAATAATCAAGGCGAAAAAGGACACAAAAAACCAAAAGAAGAAGCAAATGGAGCTTGAAATATCATTAGCAAAAGAAAAGAGCAAGAAAAAAGAGAGGAAGGTTCTACTAAAGAAAGCAAAAAAGGAAGTGTTTACAGGAAACAAAGCACGACACTTCTATTAAAGAAAATGAAGGTAAAAGTACTGAATCATTTTTCAAATATAAATCAGCGACTGCTAGAAAAGTATTTAAGAGTAATCATATGAGACTGTTACTCAACACCCCCGCTAAAAGTGAAGCTTGTATTCCAAAGAATATAGCAGTGGAAGCAGGTCTCTGTTTTTCCTGTACTTTGAACATAAACATAGATGAATGTTGATGATCTGAAATCAACTAGGTACGAGCAGTAAATATCATGACGTCATTGTTACTTAACTGAAGTGGGGCAACGGGAATACATGAAAATAACAAACAATTTAACCTATATGTGTCGGATTCAGAAATTAAAAGTAGTTGTTTTGTGTCATGAAAATATATTTGAATAATACTATATCTAAATAAATGCTTGGGAATACGGAAGTTAATCTATTTATGCGAGATAGAAATTTGGAATATTTTTGTAACGTCGCATGCTGAAATATGATCTTCTGTTCACATTACATCATCGCATATAAAAAATTGAATTTTCTTTTGATTCTGGCACCTTAAATAAGAAAGTAGCATTTTTAATATTTATTATAATAAATAGCTGAATCCTTATAAGCGGAATATTTCTCAATAGATTTTTCATTTAATGCGCGGCGGAAATCAACGATCAATTTGTCAAAATCAAGATTGATCAAGGAATTAAAATTGTTTTCTTTTATTTCAAAGATATACCCCCGCAAGCGAGGTAGCTGGCCTACGTAGCAAGTAGTACAAATTGCGATCGAATACATAACTTAATCAATCACAAATTTCTTTACAAAATACTAGGCCTGAGCTGATATCGGCTGTCGTTGATGACTAATGAAATACTGTTTTCAAGTTACGAAAATCGACTTAACTAGATGAGATCTAGATCGAACAGTAAGTATAGTGGAGAAGATTTCGTTATTTTTATGTTAGTTTCCTTCTTTGCACTGATTATGTTAAGAGATTGCGTTTCTGCATTTGTTAAAACCTACTTGGTGTTATGCCCAAAACTCGTCTCGAAGCCGAGACGAGATCAGAATTTGATTTAATCAAAAAGGGGAAACACGCCAACCATACAAGATTCTTTACAATATTTATGATCTGGTTCTCGAACGTATATCTTAACAGTTATTCAGAATTCATGATATGCATGGTTTTCGTTGTGAAGTTTTAGCTGAACTTGAATATTTACTACTGGGATTTAATCTAAAGTGTAAAGTCTTAGCATATTATTTATTTCAATAGGCTATAAATGACAATTTAGAACATATAGTAAATATGTCTTTAATAGCATTGTTTCTAGGGCTGAATTATCAAAATCTTTAGGGAGTCAAATACATTAATATTGCCTCATTCCTATCCTGGAATAATTTCAACCAAACATTGAATTTCTTTCAAAATGGATAAGGTAACCGGTGAAGTAAATATGTATAGATATAGCCGGTAAATATCAGCAGTTATAAAAGAAGTGAGCACTAAACAAAATTAAGCTATAGAATCTCATGCCAGCGATAATATCTATAAGTAGTTACTAGATCTAGAATCAATAAATTAAGTATTTATATACCTAGCCGGTAAGTACCTGCCTACAGTTAAACCGAATTGAGCTCAGTTCGATTCCGGTTTTAAGGCGAAAACTTAGAGCTGCAGACTGCAGCTAAATAAAACCCGTTCACTGCTATGAGGCGTACAGCTGATTATAGTAAAACATATTGTTCAGGTCGGTAATTGTAATACACAAGTAATTCAGATAATCACACTATCATTATCGTGATTTTGATTATTTAACGTAATATTATATCGGTAATCAGGAGAGTCAAAAATAATCGACAAAAGATAATAAATAACTTAGAGCCATCCAACGATAATTTCAATAACTCAATAACGGTAAATTATAAAGACAGTAGTTATGATATATAATAAGAGATGACCTACAGTCAGGTAAAGGTATTTTCGATGAGTATATTTACAGTAAAAAAATATCTCTAAAGAAAATTTGGTAAGAAGCAGACATAAGTAAGGTATCCGATAAAATAAAACCTAAAGCTATTTATCGGTAAGCTTGATAAGCTAGCAGGTAAGCTCATTAAACACGTATAACACCTACTGTCGTTTCACAGTAAATCATTAAACAAGAGCTGTCAGCCACGGTAATAGGTGTGATATACGATAATAGATAACTCAAACTCTTTAAAGGTAGGTAAGTTAGATAAGCAAAACGGCAGGATCAATAAACGAAAAGAGAAAATAACGATAATATAAACACTACAGACAGCAAACGACCTACAGTCGTTTACCGGTAAATCATTAATCCAAATGATATATAACGGTAATACATACGGTAAGGAAAGCAAACGACCTACAGTTGTTTAACGGTAAATCATTACTCAAAATGATATATAACGATATTGGATACGATATATGACAGGTCGGTAATTAGAAAGAAAGTAGAATTTACTTGTATCTAGTAGATTTGTGGACACTGGGGTTTCCAGCGGCGCACGTCTCCACCATGTGGTCGTATCACCTTGACAAAAGGCCTCGGTATGGCTAGGTGGCACAAGGAACTCGCTAAGTCGGCATAGCAATGCTCACGGAAGGTCAGAGAATGTAATTCTTCTCCACAGGAGGTCTCACGGAAGGTAGCGGAAGATCTCAGGGGAGGTGGCGGAAGGTCTAACGTCAGGTCCTTTTTTCAGAGGAAGGGTAACCACACTAGTCGTTAAACATCTTTATCGGTATCAAACGGTATGACCGATAATTTCAGAAACTTCACTGGACAATATGTTTGCCAAATAACTCCTCTACGGAAGCAGATGATAATTAGACCGGATGGTCATAAATAACCACGATAATTTTAGGTACCAAATTGCTTCCTTTTCTCTTTCTGAACGCTGTGAGCATAGAGAAAGTTAATAAAAAGGAGAGTGTCCGAATCATGTGTTATTTGGCATTTGGCCGTTTGACGCGCAG